>JADRCD010232394.1:8780-18821 GCA_019843815.1 Montemys delectorum
TCTCTCTCTCTCTCTCTCTCTCTCTCTCTCTCTCTCTCTCTCTCTCTTTCTGGCAATTGAGACTCTTATTCACAGTATTCTTCTGAGTTTTTCTAACAAGATGACCAAGAATAGAAAGCAGTAAGATTAGACAGCCCTGATATTAGAGAGTTAAGCTCTGAATCATGTGACATAGTCATACCAACCTGTGAGTACAGGCTATGAGATGAGCTCCATCACATGGACAATGACTCAGTCAATCATATCTCAATGACAAACCCTGATTAAAAACAGTGGCTACTGATATTCAAGTGAACATGGTAACATGGTAGCAATTGCTCATTAATGTACCAGCAGGGTAGAAGCTTCAGATTGGAGCTCTCAGATGTAACCCCCTCCGTGTGTGTGTGTGTGTGTGTGTGTGTGTGTGTGTGTGGTCCGTGTGTGTGGTCCGTGTGTGTGTATGTGTGTCTTGTCATTTGGCTGTCCATGAGTCACTTCCTTTATAACAAAACAGTCATTGGGAATACTGTACTTTCGTGACTTCTGTTAGTCTTCTGCTAAGCTACTGAAGCTGAGTGTGCAGTGAGAATCCTGGATTACAGGCAACTGGTTAGAGGTATACGAGGCCTAGGAATGTCTGAGCTTGTGTCTGAGCCTGAAGTGTAGTGGCTGAGGATCACCTATGAGATCATACCACTCCTGAGAAGAGTTTGAATTACATAGTGAGGACATGCTAATTTTTACACAGCTAACAGACACCAGCTCTAAATGGCTTACCAAACTTCCCATACCCCAAACCATGAATCTGGGTGGTTTTTAGCTTATGATAGAAGGGCACAATGATTTGAGACTCTGATATTGATGAAAATGGTTGAATGGTTGATTCAATTAAGTGAATATTGAGGGCAGAGCCCTCTGAATGGAGGGTGCTATAAACCCAAGATAGTAACACCATTGTTATGTGGCAGATCACATTCTAACTTGCCCTGAAAATGCACAGTTCATGGTAGGATGCATTTTTCTTTCCCTACGTCCTGCCTTCTCAAGATGCTCATGATAGCTGAGATGCTAGGAGAACCAGCTTGGCTCATACATGTGATCAATGGTAAGAAGAAAACAAGGTTACCTGTATAATAGGCCTGTGAGATCTCCTTCATCTGCCTACTTGTCCTGGTTGTTAAGATTTCAATCAGGGCATCTTCATCTGTGCCAGTTCCCTGATAAAGGAAAAAGAAATCTTATCTTTAGAGCACTTAAAAAATTAATTTCATGCTTTTCAGTCTTAAATATCTCATTTTGTCCGGATGAAAGAACAGCTCTAAGTAGATCAGTGTGGGACCTCATATTGCTCGACACTAAGGTTTCTGATTTTCCATGCCTTTTAGAATTAGAATAACAAGTCATCTGGAGGAAACTGACATCAGGTTTTTTCCAGAAAGTATTCCATTCTACTGTGAAAATAGTCAAAAATAATTCTAGGGAGGAAGAGTATAAGGGAAAATTGCCTGCCACTAAAGATCGGAAGTGATGGTCTACGAGGATTAGCCCAGGAAGCTGATGTAGCACTCTGTTTAGAAAGGACTCCGCAACAATTTTGAATGTGTTCATCCTTGCACCTCTGGGCAGGGTTGGTTAGCATCTCCCAGCCTTCTCATGCACTGAGGTTTTCAACTCTTCAGTAAATGTTGTTGTAGGCCTTGCTGGCTTGGAGCCCAGCTACTTCTAAGCCTCATTTATATCAAGGTCACTGACTCACCTTGTGAAGCTATTTGCAGTAGAATTTGATCAAATAAAGTCAATGAAACTTATAAACAGATTCAATTGTGGCCAGGATGACTGCCACTGAATCAATCCATACAACTAAATTCTAACCAATGGATATGCACAGAATAATCATAGGCAGGCACGATCTAGGCATGCCCTTATAGAGAGAGGCTTTAAAACTTTCCTCATCCTTTGTGCTTTTTAGATGACTAGAGTTTTATTGGGGATTGGGTCTAATGCTTTGATTCAATTGGAAATCTGTGTGTCCAAATGCTAAAGGTCCTTGTCCCCAGTTGGTTTTTGATTGATCAATAAAGATGCCAGTGGCTAAAGGCTGAGCAAGGGAGACTTGACACTCCCCTTAGAGTTTCATGGACTAGGATACAGGGGTGAGGACATGAAGGATAGCCAGGATAAAGAGGGTGATAGAAGAGGAGAGAGGCAGGAGAGAGAGAACCAATGAGCTATGTAAAAATTTTGGTAAGTGGCCATTGGCCACTTCCCAATTTGTACCTGGGGTAGCAGGGGAAGGTTTAGGAGTGCCCAGTCTTTGAGGTAGTCAAGGCATTTTTAAAAAATAAGCTAATGTGTGAGTCTTTCATTCTCAGATCCAAAGATAGCTCCTGGGCAGATATGCATATGTGATCTGCTGGGAGCCAAAGTGGTATAGCAACAAACTCACTGCAACAGGGTTGTCAACTTTAGCTAAGATGGGAGAGCTTAAGATGGAAGGATCCTTGATAATGAGACTATCACCATTCTTAGTCTGGAATCCTTTCTGTGGGTTTCTTCTTAACCAAAGAGAACATTTTCTAATACTTGTTGGTGCTAGCATTTTGTCTAGGCTCCGTCTCACAATTACCTGGCAACAGCCAGGTGTGCCTGACTCATCGTTCACTCACTTCAGAAAAATCTCACAGAATCAAAGTCAAGAAGGAGGTTCAAATCTTAAAGACTACCTGTCATGATGCTTGGGCCACCAGGTGCACATCTGCCTTCTGAGTGTGTGGGAGATGCTGCTTTGTAGAAGCAACATGTGCACTCTGGCTGGATGCTTGTGATTCCAGAAGTTGGAAAGGTGAGGCAGGAGGATTATGAACTCAAGGCCACCTGGCCTACACGGTGAGACCATGCTTTGCTTTGTCTTGTCATCCTCCCCCAATACACACACACACACACACACACACACACACACACAAAGGGAACTATCCCATTGCTACATTATTCGAACTGAGATAGGCGTGTCCAGGAAGAAGTGAAGCAAGACACAAGCTCAGTGGCCCAAAAGGTACAGAGTGTACCTTTTGAGATTCAGATTCTAGGTGTCCTTCTCCAATCATTCAGCATGTCCAGCTGAACAAAGCATCAGTCCCCATACTCCTAGAGTTCACAGGCTCAGGATAGCTTATATCTGAGCCACACTGCATTGAGATGACCCTCACTGAAATTGAGCAAACTGTTCCTATGCCAGAAGAGGAAGCTGCCTAGAGGAAAAAGATATCTCAGAAAAAACATCCAAAAACTTCCGGCATATGGGTAAACTCCTCACAAAGTAAACACAAGTGAAAGTTACACAAAAAGACAATAGCAGTAAAGTTGAGTAAATGAATGTGTGATGTCTGCAGAGAAGGAATTGAGAGAGGACATCATGGATGAGGAGTCTAAAACAAGGTCGCCCAGAATGCTCAGGAAGCAGAGAAGAGGCCATTGAAGCAAGCTCCAGTGAATGCGCATGAGAGGGGTGTGATGTTCAGCTCTATGTGTCAGCTTGATCAGGCTACAGTCCCTGGTTATCCAGTCTAATCTGTGTGTTTCTGTGAAGGTACATGATAACTAGAATTAAAGTCCATTTTAAATTGATTTAAGTGGGACACACTTCCGATACTCTGCACTCTGTTTGGGGCAGTTTCATTCTGTTCAAAGGCCATAAGAGCAAAGGCAAGCCTTCCTTAAAGCATAGGCTGTGCCTGTGGGCAGCAGCATTCAGACTACCTGCCCTGTGACTGTGGACTTACCACCCAGACTCGCAAAGCACACCTAGCTCCTTACAGCAAATCTCAATCTCTCTCTCTCTCTCTTTCTCTTTCTCTCTCTTCATATATATATATATATATATATATATATATATATATGTATATATATATATATATGTTCTGCCTAATAGTTCCATTTCTCCAGAGAATGGCTGGAAGAATTAAAAAAAAGAAACCATAGACACTCAGACTCTGTTGGGTGATGAAGGTGATAAGGGGTCTGGGATTTAAGTGTTCACTGGAGATTTAGGGAGGTGAATCACATCACCTCACTTGAAAACATCTTTATAAAAGTAATTTTGGCCATAGTTAATAGTTCCAGAATGGGCAGAAATGGAGATGAAGGGACCTACTTAGGGTACTGATACAGTGTAACCAAGAGATGCAGGTGGCAGCTATGGATGGAGATACCGGCTTCCATCCTGCGGCTCTCTGAGATGCGCTTGATGCAGTAAACTTTACAGCAGAGCGCACAGATTTGGTGAAAGGTTTGGGGGTTCTGAAGGGCAAAAGAAAACAAGGGCCTAAAATTAATACAAGGCATAGGGCCTAAGTAATGAATGGATTATGGTATTTACATTCAACCAAAGAAAAGAGAGAGAGACTGAGTAGTCACAAAACAGAAAAAACGTGACCATCCATGCAGCCCAGGGACATCTGGGCTCCCGGCTACACAGAGCTCTCCAGAATCACCACATCCTTTAAAGTGGATGATAAAAATGGTGTCCAAGCCCAACAAGTCTGAAGCAAGTGCCTTGAAGCGAAAGCCCTAATTGGGATCTGGATCTGGGGACCGTCAAGACCTTACCTTCATGCATTTCTTCAGTTGCTTCGCATCAAACACAGCTGGTGCAGTAACAAGAGCCACCATGACATGCTCAAAGTGGCCAGAGAGATCACCCTTCAAGTCATCTTTCAGCTCCTAAAATAAAAACCGCAAGGAGGAAATCATGAAATGTGTTTATCTTCTCTTCCTCAGCAGATGGGAAAAGAGAAACACAAGTATAAGATGAGATGAAAGCAGGCTCATCCACAGGGAATAGCTGGAATGCCGAGAGAATATCGCAGTGGATATTCATCTTCATCTCATGAAATCTCCATAGTCCCCCTCCTTACAGACTTCTGCAAAGCCCTAAGGGAACTTTACAAGTGCACCAGAAGGCAGTTCCTCCAAGTACCATGCCCACTACACATTGTACACACATACCAAATCATCACACCATACCCACAAATATGCACCATTAAAATAATAACTGATAAATAGAAAAACAGAATGAATGGAGTTCCCAGGTCCTTGGTGTTCTCGATGCTCAGTCTGGGTAAGAGAGGAAGGGAGAGACCCTTGCTGGTAAACACTCTGTTAAAGTGCCTTGCATCTCAGAGACCCTCCTGGGCTCCAGAGAGAACGGGGAGAAGAAGGGCTAGTCAGTCTCCTTTAGTGGATCCTAGGCATTCCAAGCAGGACCATGTGTCCTTTGGGACTGTTTCCACACATTACATAAGAAATCTGTCTCTCTCACGTAAGGGCAGGGACATGGGTTCTATTTCCAATATTCAAAGAAGTGATATGGAACAGTTTTATTCTCAGGCCTGGTAGAGAGGCTGGCAGCCTCCGGGCAGTCCTGATGATACAGACTGTCACCATCACCACCCACCAGGGGCACAATGGGTCATGAGATGGAGCCATGGATCACTCTCTGGGCTTTAACTGCAGCAGAGTTTTTTTTTTTTTTTTTTATTTTTAAATGCTACATTCTGCTGCCATCTGTCCTCAACCCAATGGCAAAGAAATCTTATTTTACATGTTCTTATTCTGTCACATAATGGGAAATGGCTGTTTCCCCTTTGTCTCGACTGGTTCTTCCTCCACACTTTACAGTGCTCTAAAAAGCCCATGGACCATCCATGTCACCTACACGTATGGGAGGAGTTCTGGCCGAGATGCGTGGCAATTCATTCATTTCAATACATACTTCAGGGTGCCTAGTCAACGCTAGACATTTAAAAGTAGCTGGGATACAATGCTTATGCCTAAGATGTTCACCCTGATAAGAAAATTAAGGTACTCAAAGATAAAGTACAACTTTACTGTATTCTATATCGAGTGTGTGATACAGGAGTTAGATTGCCTGAGGGACTGGAGAACACTCTCTGGGGTGATGTCTGAGCCAACTCTGATGATACCTGTTGGGACTCCTCCTTCCCATACTTCATGACCCACAGCAGCCAAAATAATCTCTCCCTTTTCTTTGTTGTGCTGCAGATGGAGCACAGAACCCTAGAAATCTTAGTTAAATACTCTACCATTAAGCTAAATCTCCAGGCTCCCAAATAATCTTTCAGTATTAAAAATTGGATGATATTATTCTCTGCCCACATACTTCCAGTGGCTCCCTATTGTAGAATAAAATCAAGCCTGTGCATGGGGACATAAAACTGTGGTTCTCACCCTTTCTAATCCTACAACCTTTTATTTCAGATCCTCGTGCTGTGATGACTCCTACCATAAAATTACTTCATTGCTATGTCATAACTGTAATTTTGATACTGTTATGAATCATAGTGTAAATATTTTTCAGTTGGAGGTTTGCCTAAGTGGTCAAAACCCACAGGTTAAGAATTGCTAACATAAACACCAGTTATTAATGTATGAGTTACAATAACATATTGGTGGTTGTCTCTTAAAAAAAAAAAAAAGAATTGCTAACATAGAGCTCAAGCTAAGCCCAGTAACATGCATCTGTAGTGTCAGCACTGGGAGGAGAGATGCTGAAGTAGGAAGATCATTTGAATACACGAGCTCAAGACCAGACTGGCAACACGGCCAGACCCCATGCCAAAATGCACAAATAAAAATGTTTGGTAATCAGGCCCAGGGATGAACCCCTGTATGTTTCGAGCTGCTTGGGAGCCTAGAGTGGGACAATCATTTGAGCTAGGCTGAGAAACATAGTGGCAGCTGAAATATTTTTTAAAAAGCTCCAACATTACAAGGCCACACCCTCTGTCCCATCAATGCCATGCTCTGGCTATACTGGGGTTCTATCTCCCACACACTTCCAGTTGCCTGCTGCCCAACACCTTCACATTTGTTCTCCCCTCTGCTTGCCCTGAGCATCTGCAGATGGAGCTAGTCAGACATAGCATTGATTGTCTTAGCAGCCAGTCAGGCAGCAGCACCCTGCTGACATCACTTCCTCACCATGGTCAGGGAGCCCATCGCCAGTTACCCTCCTTCATGTCACTGCACTTTCATGTTCCACTTGCAATAACTGAACTTATTATTATGTTTCTGAGAGGAAAGGCTAGGCTAGTCCCACAGGAGATGGGAAGAACTGCCTCTCCTAGCAGTAACTCTCCAGTGTCCAGCAGAGAGCACTAGTCAACAGAGATGACAAACATTGTGTGTCAATGGCAGACACTCTTGTTCTTATGTAGCTATTTTCCGATACTTATGTAGCTATTTCCTGACACTTAGCGAGTTTTCATATGTTGGGTTAACTGAAACTATTCTTACATAACTATTTTAAAATTAAAAGGGAAAGTAAAGCTTATCTACGGCTGCTTTTCACAGGTAGCTGGTCAGATTCTTCTTTGTTGGGAGGGCTGTCCTTCATATTACATGGTACTTAACAGTACCTCTAACCTCTGAACACTGGAAGTTAGCATCACCATCTACCCCAAGTCTGACTTGGGGTCATCAAAATGTCTCTCTTGAGACTAGGGACATGTCTCAGTTGGTAGAATACCTGCCTGGCACTCACAAAGACCTGGGTTTGATCATCAGTACCACATAATCCAGGCCTAGTGACTATAATCCCAACACTTAGAGGCCGAACACAGGGAGGAGTTCAAAAATAATCTTCAGCCACTTTGTGAGTTCCAGGCCAGTCTGCACTACATAAGACCCTGTCTCAAAAAAAAAAAAAAAGGTAAGTCTCCCTTCGTGTCAAGTGTGCTGAGGGGAGGGGACTCACTGATGGCTTGGAGCCATTACTGTGGGGCAGTGGTTCTCAACCTTTCTAATGCTGTGACCCTTTAATATAGTTCCTCATGTTGTGGTGACCTCCAACCATAATATTATTACATTGTTACTTGATAACTGCAATTTTACTATGGTTACGAATCATAATGTAAATATCTGATATGCAACCCCTAAGAATGGGTCATTTGACCCCAACAGGGTGGTGACTCACAGGTTGAGAACTGCTGCTCTAAAGCACTATTCTTCTTTCCACAGTGAAGAAGCAGAAACCCCAAACCACTGAGATGGTGAAAGCTGAAACCTGCAGGATTTAGAGTCCTGGCTCTTGAGTGGATGCACAGGCAACTCTGCCACACTCAGTCTAAAGCCAGAGCTCTGTGAATGGTGCTCAGAGGAAGAACGGAGCATGGGTCGACTGTCTCCTCAAGGCCTGCTGTGTTCAGGGATGCTACCTGTTCATATGCTGCTTGGTACTGCTTGGCAATCAGCTGCCGCTGCGCATTCGACCTCTCTGTCAGAATGTTGATGAGGGTTTCCTCGTCAGTTCCTAAATGAGAACAAAGTTATTTTATGAGCCAAGGATTCTCCTTATCTGTTTCAAACAACAGAATCTGGGGTCTAAAACAAGCACAGACAGGAAAGCATTTTAATTTTTAGTTTCCAGCTTCTTGCTGGGTTAGAATCTGTGTACAGTTTGCGGTTTGTTTGTTTGATTGTTTGTTTTTGAAAAGGAAGTTTACTTAGGTGATTTGAGAGCTGGAAAAATAAAAAACAGTCGATCCTTGTCTACTCTTTCCTATGCTTACAGAAAAGAACATGAAAAACTGTGGTGAGACAATTAAATATTCATTCGAGATAAAATGAAGTTGGATATCTCTAAATGCTCCTTCCATATGTCAGTTCCTTGTAGATTGATGATCAAGTAAAAAAGAGCAGAACTTCTTAACCTGGGAGGAAAATACAGAAGAGCTTTATGGCTTTACAATTAAAATGGCACAGTAGACGTGAATCCTTGGAAAAATATTACTAAGCTTGGTTTTGCTAATGTTAAAAGTGGATGAAATAAACATTAGCATAGTACTTTTTTGGAGGGATGGGGGGATGGGAGCATGGACCAGAAGATGGACTCAGGGGAGGAGGAAATTTCTGTGGCTGGAGATTTTATTTCGAAATGTTTACATCCAGGCCCAAGAGCACTTCTAATTGTGATAATCATTTCGGAGAGTGATTTGGCAAAATTTCTAGTTTAAAAATAAGTATTCTGGTAATCTCCACCCAGAACTCATAACTCTTGTTCTAGAGAAATACTAGGAACTGTGCACAGTGAAGTCTAAGCCGGAACACTCACCAAGGACTTTTACACTGTAATAGAAAAGAGTTATAGGCAATTTGAATGTTTCATCAACATTTCCAGTTTATGATATAATATACAATAGACTACTGTGCAGCTAAAATTAATGACCCAGAGCTAAACTTATCAACATGAATAAATCTCAAAACATTATGTTGAGAGGGAAAAACAATCGACCAAAGAATGGATGGTGCGCTTCTCCGATTTTACCGGTTAAAACTACAGAAACTAGTAAGTATGTCCTTATGTATGTAGCTATGGGTTGGAAGTCTGTAAGTGTAAAGTCTAATTTAGAAAGGTGATTTTCTCTAGGTAATGGGGTGAAATAAAAGCTAGGAAGACTGGTCCAGGGCTGTATCTGTCATGATTTGTGATTATGATGGTGATAACCCATTGATGGAGCTGTGGTACGATTTAACCGAGTAAAAATTACAAATGCTTTATTTACTGAGACTGGGCTCCCATGCACTTCTTCATTGCTTCACGCTTTAAAATATCCCCTGACAACTTCTCTAATTCAGGATCCAAATTGAGCCAACTGGCTTTTTAGATGGGAACTTTCCTGGAGTGTCTGAACAGCGATGCAGGAATTGACAAGCTCCACTCACCAATTCCCCTGATTGCTTTCCGGATAGCCTCGGCATCCACTGACGGGCTAAAGCCTGGATAATCTTTTATGGTTCCTCGTGATCCAACCTAGAAGGGAAAGTTCCACTGGTTCAAAACCACACTTTTATTTATACTAAAGTTACATATACTAAATGTGTATGTAAAAGTGATTGTGCTTTTAAAATTCTAACACCTTCTGTCGACTCTGTGTGTGACTAAATGATGGCTCACTGAACCAGGCCTGAACATAGGCAGTATGCTGAGAGGAGCCTATCAGAAGTCTGGTACTGGCACAGTTCCAGAGAAGACCCCAGAGG
>JADRCD010232395.1:2846-16883 GCA_019843815.1 Montemys delectorum
TAGATAGATAGATAGATAGATAGATAGATAGATAGATAGATAGATAGATAGATAGATAGGAGTGAATGAAGGAAGATGGATGGATGGATGGATGGATGGATGGATGGATGGATGGATGGATGGATGAGTGGGAGGTAGGGAAAATAGACAGACAGACAGACAGACAGACAGACAGACAGACAGACAGAGTGAGTGAGTGAGTGAGTGAGTGAGTGAGTGAGTGAGTGAGTGAGTGAACCTGGGGATGTAGTTCAGAGTAAGAACACTTGCTGAGCATGAGGCACTGGGTTCAATCTTTGCTGCAAAAAAAACCAAAAAGGAATCATCTGGGCTTGGGCATGTTTTCTTCTTCCTTTCATAAAATGTCTCAGAATAATCTCAAAAGCTAACAAATTCATATCCATGCCTGAACCACACTTTTAAAAAACATTCAAAAATATGAATTTTTTTTTACTTTTATTTTTATGTGTATAATATATACAAATATGTAAATACAACCCAATGACTGCCTTTGGTGTGTCTGAACTTGAGGTTCCCGTGAGATTTGGTGGCTTCATGAGATTTTGCCCTTCCACACGAACACGTTTATTGGTATTGTCTGTGTTCTGGCCTTGTCTGGGCAGCCAAGAAGTTGAGGTCTCACAGGTGAAATTTCTCTGCCGAGTCCAGGAGGCACACTCTCACAGAAGACTTCCTGCTTCTCCGGCTCTTAGAATCTTTCCACTCTATCTTCTGCAATGTTCCCTAAGCCTCGGGTATAGGAGTTGTGTTGTAGGTGTACAAACTGGGACTGGGTACCCTATGATCAGTTTTTCTATGAAATTTGAACAACTGTGGCTCTCTGTAATGGTCTCCATCCACTGAAGAAAAAAAATAACCTTCCTACTAATCTACACTAATCTGGGTCTGTATCACTTGTCAAAAGTTTGTATTTTGTGTTCAGCTCATGACTCTTTTCTATAAAAAAAAATATTAATTGCATTTATTTATTTGTGTGGCAGGGCATTATAAGGAGTGTATGTTCAAAGAACAACCACTGAGAATCTGCTCTCTCCTTCTGCCATGTGACTTCTTGGAAACGAACTCAAGTCTTCAGGCTTGGCAGCAAGCACCACTAGCCGGAGAGTCCTCTTGACACCTCATTACTCCTTTCTTAAAGGACGCATCTACTCATCTGCTTTTTGTACCATTTAACTTGGAGAAGAAATCCTTGGGGTCAGACTCAATACACTTAAAGAGTAGAAAAATAAACAAATACCATGACCAAAAGCAACTTGCAGGCAGAAAGGGTAAATTTATTTGTCTTATACGTTTAGATTGCAGTCTGTCTGGAGGCAGGAACTGTGGAGAAACAGTGCTTGCTGGATGACTCCCTGGACTATTTGTGTTTAGCTTTCTTGTACAGTCCAAAAACATCTGCCCAAGGATGGTACTACCTATAGTGAACTGTGCCCTCCTACAGCCAATTAGCAATCAAGGCAATTTCCCCATAGTAAGACCCACTGACCCAGGTGGGTCATCCTTTAAGATGGCCCTTGGTTGTGTCAAGTTGACAACAAAAACTAACCAGAGCACCCCCTAACATCATCAAGTGATCTAAGTTCATTTTGTGGAAACGAAGCAAAACATTGTTAAGTCCTTTGAATGTTATACAGAAATGTCTTTTCCTGGTAGTGGTGGCACTTTCTTTTAACCCCAGCACTCAGGAGGCGGGAGATCTCTGAGTTCAAGATCACCCTTATCTATTGAGTTAGTCCCAGGAAAACTAGGGCTACATGGAAAAACTGAGTCTCTGAAAAACAAACAGAAGAGGAAAAAACTGTTTCTAGAAATTAAGCATAAATCAGAGTTTTTGTGCCTGAATGTTGCCAGTACTCAAAAACTAGGGGTAGAATAGATCTCAGTGTGTAATGTCTAATGAAGCAGAGTTTGAGTTTTGAGGAATATTGCTTTTTAGATAAAAAGGTAAGCCTTCTATATGATGACATAGTGTGGATTCCAGCTTCATATGCTTTGTAATTGCAGGACTTGGTTTTCTCTTCAAGACATTTCACTTGATGATATAGTGATGGCTTTGACCATTAGACTCTTCGGGTCAGTAAAATGGTGTTCCTTTCTGATGCATCCAGAGCACTTCCTGTTAAATATGGGTGCCTGGATGAATGTGATATGGTTTCCCTCCTGCTTCTATAAGAGTGTCTGCCTGCCTGCTGCTCACCCCCACCAGTGAGAGAGGTCCTCGAAGCTCTGTATTTGGTTTAGTTTGCTTTGGTTTGCTTTGGTTTGGTTTGGTTTGGTTTGGTTTGGTTTGGTTTAGTTTCCCTTCATTTTTTTCAAGGCAAGGATTTGCCATGGAGCCCAGGCTGGTCTCTAACCCAGGAGCCTCTTACTACAGCCTCCCAAGTACTTATATTACAGACAGGTACCACTGTCCCTGGCTGGAATAAAGACACTGATGATCCTTCTAAAGCAAAGAGAGTTGTAATGATGTATGAAGTGGGTCTTCTGTGTGTACTCTTGCTCCTATCTCTGCAAATCCAAGGGCTAAGGATCTCTAGAAATTCAGATAGGAAGAGAGGAACCCCTATAACTTCAGAGGAATCCTCCTCTGTTCTTATGCTTCCTGGTGTTTTGTCCTGTTCAGAAAGGCTCTTTTACTCCATGATGCAGTCTGGACATCAAAATGCCTTCATCAGAGGTCTGACTCCATTAAAGAAGAAGACACAACAGCAAATGAAAAACCTTGAGCCACAGAGCCAGCCAGGGATGCCATGAGTTTCTGGGCTTCCAGAGCATAACGTTGATTTAATTTCAGGGCAGTTCTAGTTAGCTTTGGAAAGCATATCCCCACTGGACACCTACAGATCCACAAGGCCTCCTGGAGTCACAAACAAATGTCCACAGGAAAACTGCTTTGTTAACTAATTTCCCCACATTTAAACCAAACACCCCAAACTGCCCTGTTTCCATTAAACAGCCCAAGAGTGTGTCAGTGAGGCTCTGGCAATAACGGGAAGAGGTGGGGGATGAAAAAGGAAGCCACAACAAATAAACAAGGAACCAAATTCCACGGTGTATAAAAACCAATTAACATGTCCCAAGTGTACTGAGACAGCAACAGGAATTGACTGAGAATTCTACAGCAGGGTATTAATGAAATAAAATTATGTTATAAATTAAAACAAAGAGATAATACAATGATATGTCAATGGCTTTCATGATGATATGTCAATTCATTTGTATAAGAATTGATTATTCACTTGTTTAACTCTGAGTTCAAATATATGTAGAAAAGGCCATATGGAATCTGCCTCAAAAAATAAATATGCCAATTACTTTAAAACAAAACAAAACTACCACAAAACAAACAAACAAACAAAAAAAACCCTAAGCCCAAAGAAAGAAGCTGCAGTAGAGATCTAAGAAGATATCAGGACAGTTCGCTTCTTCTTCCACCAAATCCCCTTTTTAAAAGTAGTATTTTAAAATTTTTTTCATATAATATATTTTGATCATTTTTCTCCTCCTCCACCCCCTCCCCACTCAACTACATGTCCTTCCCCTCCTGTTCTACCCATCTCTATCTCTCTGTGTCTGTGATGTGTATGTGTGTGTGGTTTGTGTGTGCCTCTTTCTCTCTCTTACACACAAAAGAAAAGAGGAAGGTAAAATAGAATGTTGTACAAAGATAAAGAAGAAAGTAAAATAAGATTAAATTTGGGAAGGAGCAGGGTGATGGGGAACTCATGGAGGGACAACTAATCCCAAAGGCCTTTTGAAAAACTCTACAGAACCCTACTACTGTAATCCTTCAAGCGATTTCTATCCACGATTTTGTTTATTCTGTCCCTCCTTGAGCACTTTAGTTGATGAGTTCAGGTTGGACACTTTTATCAAGACCATTGTTCATTTATTTTTAAACAAGAGTCTGATTACAGAAAACGTGCACGTACCAGAGCCTGAGCCAGAGGCAGTGGCATCATAGATCAGATCTTTGAGTGTTTTTCCAGCATTCACAAGGCAGTACTCTGCCAGCGGTTCCTCCACATTGTGTCTCTTGGTCTTCCTGTATGTGCATTGGCGGTCCTGGCAGGCCCATATCGTTAGCATGGCTGCTATGGACAGGAGGCAAACAGGCACGGTGATAACAACCGTCAGCTCTGTGGGGCCGAGTCTGGGGGCATTTGGTGATGCTGCAGTTTAAAAAAAAAAAGATGAAAGAAACCATAAATCAACTCATGAAAAATGTTTTTGATATATTCCTTTTTTAAAAAAATATTTTTCTGTCTATATATTGTCAGAACTTGTTTACGGTGATTATTGGAGAGTTTTGTAGTAATTCTAAAACCAAAGATTATTTTATTTTTGAGACACAGTCATGTAGCCCAGGTTAACCCAAAACTATGTAGACAAAGATAGCCTTAATCTTCCTGCTTCCACCTCGCTAGCACTAGGATTATAGGCATGTGCACAGGGTATAATGATATATGCATATGAAAATTTTGCAATAAAACCCATTTATTACTTTACCTGGAAGTTGAAAATAGTTTAAAAGTACTAACATTAAAAAATGTTTTAGAAATCCAAGTGCTGTCACCAATATAATATTGGTGACTACAGTAGACTATACAGCTGCTAAAGTATGGATTAAAATTCATTGGCAAAGGCAAGCAACGTGCAAGCAAAGATAAGAACAAAGTGTGAGCTGGCTGCTGCTACAACAGTGGCCGTGGGAGCCGGGGGTAGGGATATGGAACAACAGCTGGGAAAATTTGAAACATTCTCCAAAATATTTGCTACTTTTATTTTAATCGTTTTCTCCTTGTTATTCAACAGTGCCTTCCTTAGAGCAAACCCATCCACTCATTCACTCATTTCACAAATAATCCTCAGGCTCTTGAAATATGGCGCTATTAGTCTGGAGCTGGAAATCAAGGAGTGAGGAGGCCAGCCAGGCCTTACTCTCGGAGCATGCGTACTCTCATAAACACAGACAGCTAAGCAGACGGCTGCGTAGTAGCAAGTACAGAAGATGGGATGAGCGTTCTGAGGATGAATTAGCAGGACGAACATCATGAGAGCAAAATGCCACTTTAGACTGAGTGGACCTAGAAAGGCCCTCTGAGGAAGTGTCCTGGAAACAATGACACAAAGAAGGAGTGGCAGGCAGAAATGCTTGGTGCCAGCATGGGGAGCAGAGGGAGCAAGGGGCTCAATTATTTTCATTGCTACTTCATAACTACAATTTTGCTACTGCTATGAATCATAATATAAGTATCTATCTGTGCTTTCTGATAGTCTTAGGCAGCCCTCGTGAAAGAGTCATGCGGCCCCCAAGGGGTCACGACCCACAGGTATTATACACATAAGGGACTATTTGGTCAGTTTGGAAACATATTCTAGAGGGCAGGAAATGGGGGGCAGGAGGAAATGGGATCAGGGAACTTAAGGGAAACCTTGTGCTGTGCGTTGCAGGCTAAGTGAAGTAATATGAGTTTCGTTTCACACCGAAGCAGATATGAGATTTTGGGATATATTTGAAGTTTTATTCTGAGTGGTCATTGTGTCAACAGACACTGGAGCAGGAACAATGAAATTGGAGAACAGTCAGAAGCCTGGGTCAATAAGCCTGGTAGAAAGTAATGGTCTCAGCTAACAAACCCACCAAAGTGTGTTTTCAGGAAGCGGAGCACAGAGCAACACACCTACAATCTCAGAGACAGTAGAATTGAAAACTCAAGCCCAGCCTTGACGGCGTAATTTAATCCGCTCAAATTTTGAAAAAATAAAACTTGTAGAGATTTTAAACGAATTTCTTCCCAGTCTGCACTCATTTCCTGGAAACATGCTATGCTTCAATTCCTGGCTAAAATGACTGTGTGGTAGTCACGTGCTTGTTCATCTATTATCTGACTTTCTCTGAGGACCATGAGCTTTGTAACAAGAGGAAACTTGCCTGTGGTATTCCTAGCTGAATCCCCAGTGTTTGCAACAGTGCCCAACTCACAGCAGGTCACCAGTAAAGAGTTAACTGTTGGGTCACTGAAAAATGGACAAGTTTTATTCCTGATAAGTAAGAGATCTCTCCTTTAGAAATGTCGATGTGATCATTTGAAACCAAATAACAGTAAGACATAATTAGAAAGGAAGATGGCATAGTGCAATGGTTTGAAACCTGTGGGTCACAACCCCTTTAGGGGCTGAATGACCCTTTCACACAGGTAACCTAAGATCATCTGAAAGCACAGATATTTACATTACGATTCATCACCCTATCACAATTACAGTTACGACATAGAACAAAATAATTTTATGGCTGGGGTTCAGCACATCTGCATTAAAGGGTCTTGCACAGCATTGGGAATGTTGAGAACCACTGGTTCAGTGGGTCAAGCACTCACTTCACAAGTGTAAGGACCAGAGTTCAGATCTCCAGAACCCATGTAAAAGCCAAGAGGGCATGGAGGCCTGTCTGTAATCCCAGCATCTAGAAACAGAGACAGGTTCCTCGGAGTAGGCTGCCTAACTAGACTAGACAAATAGCCAAGGTCTGAATTCAGCTAGATACACTGGCTCAATGCATCCAGTGGCAGATATCAATCAGAGAGGATAGATGATAACAACCTCTGGCTTCATAAACATACATACATACATACATACATACATACACACACACACACACACACACACACACACACAAGGAAAAAGGATATAATTATATTCGTAGCCATTCTTTTAATGGAGCATTAATCTTGCACTTCAGATTTTCCTTTTAAATTTACAAAAGCAGTGATACAGGAAAAGTTCATGACGACAGAAACTTTTGTATTTAAGTTCACTTCCCCCCTTAAGTTAGCGTGTTGCCTGCTTCCTTTTGGCTAACTGAAGATTGTCTCTTCACCAATTTAATTTTATAGTCATCTCTTATCTCTAGTGGTTCTGTTTTCTGCTATTTTGGTTTTGTTTTAAACTTTTATTTATGTTTATTTATATGTATGTCTGTTTGTTCCTGTTTGTCTGTATTTGTACCATATGCAAGCAGGTGCCTGTAGAGGCCAGAAAAGGATGTGGGAACTCCTGGAACTGGAGGTACAGACAGTTGTGAACTGAATGCAGGCAGGCCCTTTGCAAAAACACTACACACTCTTAACCAATGATGGAGCCACCTCTCCATCCCATGATTTTTGTTTTTAAAATGCCTTGAGATGTGTTTGTCTGTTACAACAGAATTTATGAGATTTGAATTCTCAAACATCCCAAACTTCTGGAGAAAGGTGAGTCCTGCTCGGTTGTGGGTTACCTCCTTTGCATCCTGAACCTTGGAATAACCACACCCTCCACATACAAGGCTCACTTCAGCCTGGCTAGGAAGGGCTCAGCCACAGCCCACTGATAGCACAGCACCTGTATACAGAGTTCAAATAAGTGACAGACAATGAGCTTTGTGAATCATGCTACCCTGTGCTGTCAAAAGTAGACAATAAGAGCATTACCGATACTTGCGTTACGTTTGGGATATGGCAAAACTATACATGACACCTTTTAACAATTAGGTTTGAAAGAAAAGATGTCAACTTCTTCCCCAGTTTTGCTCCTAGGTTTTTCACCATGGTCTTAGCTGCCAGTTAGCTGTCAGTGGGTAAAGGGCTCTGAGGCTCAGCCCAGACTTTTGTGCTTCCACAGTACATGTGAACCGCCCGCCACACATCTGTGTGTCTCAGGACTCCTCTAGGATGATTAGCTGCTGTGCAAGAGGATGGAGAGAGCTTAGCCTGGAGTATTCTTCAAGGGGTGCTAAAAAGTGTTCCTAACAACTAGGCTTCAGAAACCATTAACTGAGTCCTTGTGACTTTTGAGGCTTGCTATTGTAAAAAGAGCATAACTGCCTATTCTACCATGATCATTCTATTTTTCTGTATCCTCACGGGATCGTAGGTATTCAAAACAGCCACTGAGCACATTCATCTTCTGAATTAAATACCTATTTCCACGTGATACTGTCTTTTACCCTCGGCTCTGTCATCAGAGGCATTCATACAGCTACATTTAATTTTGATACTTCCTATTAGGAGCCACCAATATAAGTAAACATCAGCCTTTAAAAGCTATTGATTGTCTCCATTTTGGTAAAGCTCAATTAAGTCGTCACTATGGCAACTAATAGAGACAAAAGGTCAGCAAACGTGAAATCAGAGTCACCTGCCATGGCGCCAGCCACTGCTCTCAGAGATGTTTACTGTAGATGGCCAAGGTTTCTCCCTTTGTGAACAGATCTACTGATACAAGTTAGTAAGGGACCAAAAAAAAAAATGATACTCAGCTAGAAACAGGCTAGCAACACCAACCAGAAAGGACTCCTTAAACACTGAGCAATTCTAAAAGCAAATGTTTGCAAACCCTCGCCTTAAACTAAATGTTCCTTGTAATCCTAATGGGAAATAAAAAAAAATAAATAAATAATAAAAAAAAAACAAGTGTATACTTGTTGCCAATGAGGTGGGATAGAAGATAATGGTAGAAGATATCTTTGATACACACACTACTTTTGGAAAAATAATGAGTTCATAGGAGAACTTATTATTTGACAATCGCTAGTGAAGATGATTCTTTGGTGCCTGTGGAGGTGCAATGACTATGAGGGCACAAGTGACATCTGGGGAACACTGCATCACTAAGGCAAAGCACTTACTTCTTAAGTCAATCAACTGAAAGAGAATGGAAATGCAAGTCACTAGCCCAGGTATGTGACAAACCAGCTCCCAAGCATCTCGCCTGGGCTCTGAAATCCGCTGAACTGGGAAAACAAATACAAGTCTCTTGTGGTATTTATGGGGAGTAATTTAAAATTCACACTCAAGTCCCTTATATAAAATGGAATAGGACTTTTACATAACCCACACACCACTCACTCCTCCACGCGCTTCAATTTGTCTCTAGATTACTTCTAAAAACTAATACAATGTAAATGCTATGTCATGGTCACATTGTGTAAAGAATAATATTAAAGAAAAAGTCTGTAGAGAAGTGTTTAAACACATTTTCCCCCTAAATACTTTCAGTGTGCAGCTGACTGAATCTGTGGAGGCAGAACTCGTAGATATGGAGGGCTAGAAGGATTAACAAGGTAGAGAAAAGGGGAAAAGGAAGGGCAAACAGAGAAGGGGAAAAGAGAGATCAGATCATGAAGAAGGGAGGGAGAGAGGGAAGGAGGGAGGAAGGAAGGAAGGAAGGAAGGAAGGAAGGAAGGAAGGAAGGAAGGAAGGAAAGGAAGGAAGGAAAGAAGGAATTTCACTTGTGAATTTGCATCTTTCCTTTAGTGCCCTGTTGAGCTGGTGGTGAAAGTCACCAGGCCCTGGAGCAGAGAGACTGCAGCTCTGTCATCCTCTACCTGGACAGCTGGGCTGTTCAGCTCCCTCCCACCACTTCCCATTTCTTGCTTTGGGAAGCAAACTCAACAAGTTGCAAAGAAACAAAGGAG
Organism: Montemys delectorum; assembly: GCA_019843815.1. Classification (NCBI taxonomy): domain Eukaryota; kingdom Metazoa; phylum Chordata; class Mammalia; order Rodentia; family Muridae; genus Montemys; species Montemys delectorum. Next base: position 12,325 of record JADRCD010232395.1, read on the forward strand.
ACAACATGGACATCATTCTCATGGTTTCTCAACCCTTGCTGACCTTATATCTTTTATCAAAGGGACAAAAAGTTATTAATGTTCATATATATATGTATACACACACACACACACACACACACACACACACACACACACACACATGGCCCCAGCTTACCAATTTTACATTCCCTTGGTATGTATTGAGACTGCTTGGTGGGTTGGTATAGGAGATTGGTTAGAACTAAGTAGAATTATGGTTAAGTGAGTGTGGTTAAATGCATTTGATCAAGTATTTCAAAAAATCCACATCGTTCTTGCCTTGAAAAATCTTACTCTACTTCTACATTCAATTTATTGCTTCTGGTTTGGGGGGAGTACTACAGAATGCCAAAAGGCTGCAAACTTTTCACCAATGCTTTTATGTTTTAAGGAAATAAGAGCATTGGGCTGAAAAATATAACAACTGACCTAAGAGTATTTATAAATAGATAGATAGATAGATAGATAGATAGATAGATAGATAGATAGATAGATAAAACCTTCATTCAAGGAAAGGTAAGATTCGTAGACTGTTGGAAGAGGAAGAGAGAAATGTTCAACGTTTGAAAATGCTTCTTGCTATGCCAGAGAGCCGGCATTCATGATGGGGAGTGGCCACAGCTCACAAATCCATGACTCCAAGTCCAGAGTTTCCAATGCCCTCTCCTGATCTCAACGGGTACCGACTTATATATGATATACAATCACACAAAAATGCATATAAGTATACAAACATTTTTGATCATTAAAAACATAAAATATTGGAAGGAAACCCAAGTAGGCTTCAAAATTCATTTTCTCTCATTTCAGGGTAGCAAAGGGCAATAGTCTTTCATCTCTGCCATCGAGATATATGTCAGTGGTGCGTGTTTATAAGGACATTAGATGCCAGTTATTCAAAATATATTCTAGGCTATCTTCCACCAAAAAGAGTCCTTTCTGTTAGAAAAATGAAAGTGTCCCTAGCTCACAGCAGACAGCCTTGCTTAGGGAAAGGTTCTTAACAAATTGATGACAAAAGGAAAAGCTACATGTCTTTGTCCCAAAGTCTTCACTGGGGTAAGCTCTAATGTGTTTCACAAAGCAGCTTGCTCACTTGGAAAAGATTAATAAGCACATTTTGACCTCGTTCAAGGTCCCATCATAGTCACTAAAACAGGTTTGAGTGAGGCATAAAGGTATTTACATGCATAAAGCCTTGCATAGTATAGAATATTCAATTTAAAATTGGTTATAAATTTTATGTTCAATCTCCCATTGCATCCTTATGAAGAAACATTTCTAATTTAAATCAGTGTACTTGTTTCTGGAAGCTAGAAATGTTTCTTCTATTCAATTTCCAAAACACAAGTTTGATTTCTTGGAATGTTAGAGTTAATTGAACTTAGAAAAAAATAAATATAACACCTTTCACTTTCTGGGGTGAGGAGGGGGAATCCTGTCTAGCACAGCTGTCAGGTGTGCACCGCGTCCTTCAGGAGAACTGTGAAGGGATTTGCTTCTGAGACGGTGGAGCAATCTCACAAGGAGCCAGGAGCACTTTTTCATGCACACCACTACCTCATTCTGATTATGAGCAGTAAATTTGTGTCTCAAACAGAAGCCAAAGTCAAAAGACAATGATGGATGTAACACATTTTCTAGTAATGTCTTCATTTTTCACAAATTATAGTATATTTTCAAATAATTGGTATTTAACAAAATTGATCCTTTGGGCAGTTTCTCTTTCTTCAGATGAAAACCCTTCATTTCACTGAAAGTCTCATTTAGACATGTCTCTTATAAGTGGGTGTCTCATACCTCACACAACTGATATAAATAAATGTGTCTTCTTTGTTCTTCTTTACACTATTAAGAACAGAACAGGAAATAAGCATTGGTCAAAAGTTAGCAAAGTACACACCTTTTAATGTTGTACCTTGTTTTTTTATTTAAAATGACTATTTAAATTAGTGAAAAACAAGGTAGTTGTTTTAAAGTAGTATGTTGTAAGGTAGAAGGGGAAATGAGACATTACAGTTCCATTGCCCTTATCCAGCACTGTATTTTGGTAGCAGAATAGAAATAAAGATTGTGTAGCTTGAAGGTTGTTGGTGGTGAATAGTCTATTTCCATATGGAGAGCTGTAATTAGTGTAAGCATGAACCAAATAGCAATTCCTCTCACAATTAACCCTATAAATTACTGACTTCTCTAGCCCAAGCATCCTCACTTTGTGCTATATGAATTTTCATGGATTGTAGAATGCTTTTGATATTCCTTGATAGCAAAACTACTTCTCTGAGTGTTCTTGATATCATTACTGAGAGTCAGCAGAAAACATTTCTGTTAGAAACCGAAATGCAGGCTTAAAAAAAAAGTACGTTTGTTCACATAAGAAATATTTTCTTAGATATTAAGGGAAAAAATAAAATAAGATATGAAATATAGGGGCTGGAGAGATAGCTCAGCAGTTAAGAGCACTGGCTGCTCTTCCAGAGGTCCTGAGTTCAATTCTCAGCAACCACATGGTGGCTCACAGCCATCTGTAATGGGATCTGATGCCCTCTTCTGGCAATCAGCTGTGCAAATAGAGCACTCATATATGAGAGAGAGAGAGAGAGAGAGAGAGAGAGAGAGAGAGAGAGAGAGAGGAAGGGAGAAAGGGAGGGAGGAAGAGAGAGAGAAAGATATTATACTACTCTGCTGATTTGGGGAATTCTGTGTGGCTTGTAAACAGCATAGATTCTGTCTCATAGTTCTGGAGGCTAGGAAGTCCTAAGGCAAATTGGCATCAGATCTTGTGTTTACTGAAAACCTGTGTTCTGGTTCATGCAGGTACTTTCATCTGTTTTCAAATATCTCATATGTTTCAAAGGAACTACCTTAGACATCCTTTGTAAGGACATTGATCCCAGTCCTGAAGACTCCAACCCCCAACCTCAAGACTCCATCCCCCTAACCTCATTACTTCCTCAGAGGCCGCGCATCCCAATACCATCACCTTCCAGATTAGACTCTTGAAACAAGCATAGAATGAATTATGGGCTATTCCTTTGTGTCTGTGCTTTGAAGAGTCTAGGTCAGAACCACCTCTCCCTGGAAGCTTGGCAGGGTTTTCTGGTGGATCCTCTTGGGCAGTGAAACTTTCTCTAAAGGAGTGTTTTTAAATCACTGACTCAAGTTCTTTAATGCCACAAGATTATGATCATTGGTAAACTGTAATTTTATAGAAAATTATCTGCCTGTTGTCAGATAATTGTTGGGTCTATTACTTAATATTAAGTAAAATAATATTAATCGATTGATTATAGTATGCTTTATTTGTTACAATCTCCCTCTGAGATTGGAGACATTACTTCTAGTTCCTTATGCTTAGTAATGCACTTATATACACAGAAAAGGAGATTATGTTCTGGATTGTGTATAATTTGATTCTTTTTCTGTGTGTGTCTGTGTGTCTGTGTGTGTGTGTGTGTGTGTGTGTGTGTGAAGTGCAAGCCCACAGAGCTAGTGTTTGAACAGACCATTTTTACACTCTAGAAACTCTTCTGCATTAATGTTTATTTTGTCTGCTAAATTTGCTAATTTGCTTAGCAAAAGTAAATAATCATCTTTGTTTAATGGATATGTTATATCTTCTCCATGAGAATACTTTTAATGTTTTCATAAACAAGTCTGCCACTTTACTCTTCACTACTCAGAGGACAATGTCCACCTTCACTATAACTCTTCTGAGTTTAGTTTACTGTTTTTCCTCTGACAAGTGTAAACCTTTCCCTTTGTGTTGGTATCCAAGTTAGTTATGCATTATGTCAGGGCTTTCTTCTCACTTTTCCTGGTGATATTTCTTGAATTTCTGAGATTCATAGACTCATGTCCGTCCTCAGTTTTGATTTATTAGTTGTGTAGATAGTTCTTTTTCCCAAAGATGTTTTGTTTTATTTTGTTTTCTCTCTGCTCTTCTGTACCATTATGTAAGACCTACCTGGTGCTAATCCTTCCAATACTTGTCTTTTTGTCACTTTGTCAACTCTCTTCACTTTTTCCATCATTTATTGTCTACAAAGTACACAGAAATCAATTTCATTTGGCCCAAATCTTAGATTTATAGTATCTCTTCAGTCCTTAAGCCTATTTCTTCAGTTTTTCATTTCAATTGTTGTATATTTTTTATTAATGTTTTCTTCTGCTACTGTTCACATCTACTAGATCACTATTTTATGGTTTTTTTCATTCTCTATACATATTTTCAAATTTGCCTTTTGTTTCCTTAAACTAGGGAGAGCACTGAGTCTATAATCATCCTGCTAATTCCCTGTACATGTGTTCTTCTAAACTGGTTTCTATGCTTTTAAGACTTATTTAATTTTTAATGCAGATGAGTACTTGCTTGCAAGTATATATTGTACACCTACATATCTGGTACTCATGAGGGCCAGAAGAGGGAATAAGATCACACAGAACTAGAGATACAGACAGTTATGAGCCACCATAAGGATGCTAAGAACTGAACCCCAGTTCCCTACAGGAATAGGTCTCTTAATTGGTGAGCCATC
>JADRCD010232396.1:0-12804 GCA_019843815.1 Montemys delectorum
CCCCTTGAATTCTTCCCTTGGAGACTTTTTTCTCCCCCCTGGTCCCTTACCTCTGTGGTTATTTGTATTGAAGCACACAAATCTAAAGCATAAAAGCTAACATCCACATTTGTGGATGAATCATGAACTATGTGTTGTTTTGCATCTGTAATAACCTCACTCTAGGTGATTGTTTCCAGTTCCGTAAATTTACCTGCAAGAGTCATAATTTTGTTTTTCTTAGCAGTTGAAAAATATTCCACTGTGTGAAGTTCCCACAATTTCATAACTCAGTCATCAGTTGATGGGCATGTAGGTTATTTCCAGTTCCTGGCTATTACAGGATACAGCCATAATAGGTTGTTTTCAAAAACACTATAGCTACGAATAGGTTGATCTTAATATCTGCTTTCAGTTCTCATAGGTCCTCACCTGGAAGTAAATTTATGACAGATTATGGTAATACTATGTCTAATTTTTGAACAATCTACACACTGTTTTCCAGGATGATTATGCCATTTTATAATCCTACCACCACTGTCCACATTCATGATAACTCCTCTTATTAAGATTTTTGTGGCAGACATCCTAATGGATATGAAATGTCATCCTACTGAAGTTACCCTATCTTTCTGTTTGCCTATGGCAGACAACACAAGTGATGATGCTGATGGATGCATGGTAAGAGAAGAAGCCGGAGTGCATTCTGCATGTGTGCACTGGGAAGGCCATTTCAGTGTCCCTAGCCTTTGTGGAAACTCTCGGTTGATACCTTTGCAATAGGTATTGGGTGGAACTTACCCATGTTATAAATACTGATGCAAGATCAATAACTCTTTCAACAATTGTTTGGAGGGAAGAATGGTGGGGTTTCAGGAAATAAGGTCTAGAACCTTTAGTGTCTGCCTCCCGGACATCTCAGTCAGCCACCCTTTAAAAATTATTCTTTGTGTGTGTAGACAAAAATCCCTGCTAGAACAAACCCAAACTCCTTCCATATTTTCATTTGACAGAAACTCCCTGTAGCTTTACTGGAACTTTACAGGCTCATGACTCACTGTGCCAAGTAACAAAACACCTGACTGTGTAATACCTGCTCTTCTCTGTATAGACCCTTCTGTATTGACAGATTACTATTCTTAGTAACTGCTGCTATCTCCAGTAAGCAACTAAGCAAAGGACAGTTCCCTCTACCCTAGTACTTGAGGCTGTTGTGGATTGCCCTGGTGCTGGGAACTCTAGTATCTGGAGCCCTTCATGTTACACTGATGCCGATAAATCAGGAAAGGTAGGATATAAATCAGAAGATGTAAGGTGGTTGACGGTCCCTATGAGTTAGTTTAAAAATCTGCATTATATGCAATGCTCATTGATAGCATTTTGTCTAGCTCTACCCACAGTTAATGGCAACAGCTAGGTGTGCCTGACTCACTATAAAAGGGGTTGCTTGCCTCCACCTCTCCTTCTTTCCTTTTTTGCTCTTGCTCTGTCCCCTTGCTCCTGCTTGCCCTCTATCCCCATTCCCCTCCCCCTCTCTCTCCACATGTTCATGGCCAGCCTCTACTCCTCTACTCTCTCTCTCTCTCTGCCTTTCTCTGTCTCTACTCCCTCAGTTCTCCTCGCCATTCCCTAAATAAACCCTATACTATACTATGCCATTGTGTGCTGGTCCCTTGGGAGGAAGGTACGCCTCAGCATGGGCCCACAGAAGCACCCTCTTCTCCCACACCTGACTATAAATCCACCAAGCATATTCCCTCTCTCCTTAAATCTTTTTATAAAACACAACATTTGGTTCCATGACTCGGATTTAGAAACTCTCCAAAGGTTCACATCCCCCCTCCCCTGCTGTCACATGAACAGCTATTACTAGCTAGCCCAAACTTCAGAGAACTAGTAACCTCCCCTCCCGTCCCTCCCCCATTGGTCAGAGTAAAATGTCCCCCTGGTCCCAGGGGAGTGTTCTGAGCTTAGAAAGACCTCTCTTCGTTGACCTTGAGGGTGGACACATTCAGTCTTCGTGACTGGCTGTGCGGCACCGACGACCCTGACCAGCAGGGAAGAAGGACCAGCACACCACGTCCTTCCAGCAACAGTTTACTCAGGAATGTCCTGCACAACGGTTACAGCAGAGTGGCCCCGAGCCCCACCAGGAGTCTGACTATATACCCTTCGTAGGACAGCCCATGAGCCCATACCACGCTTCACACAGTCATAGGCTACTAGGCATTGACGTAGAATCAGGCCACTGATGAGCACACCCCCCCGGCGCCAAATAAGGACTTGTTTACTCCACAGCTCCATCTCGACCGCATCTTTAAGGCGCGGCAGCAGCACTCCACAACTGGCCTTTTCACTGACCCTCATTCTAGGACATTTTCTCTTGAGTGAGCTTTTCCTCTCTCCTCTGAAGCAGTTTCTTTCTTGCTGCTGCAAAATCCTAGGCCTGGGTGAACTGCTTTCCTACCTTAGCTCAGGGCACCTGGCACAGAGCTCAGCCCCCAAGTTCACCATGTGATGACCTGTTGATCTGGCCTGGCTGTCATTTTCTGTAATTATTAATTTTATCCTCAAGACATCAGTAGGGGTAATTAATAACTACTCTCACCCAACAGCTTTGCTATCTTGTCCCTGCTTACTGGGATGTTTCTAGGTCTAATTCACAATACTCAACAAGCAATACCTCTACATGGCCACTAAACTGCACTTTAAAGAAAAAAAACAACTCTCTCACTAGTGTACGCTTTTCCTTCATTCTGTCATCACTTGCTCTACTACAAGTTCCCTTCATGAAAAGCAGCTTTTGTCCCACCCTGCTTTCTTGCAGCAGCACTACACATGCAGCCCTGCACCACCGCTGCCACTGTGGCCATTGCCATCACCAACCACCGGGGTACAGCGATGGGAGTGGGTCGGGGAGGGGACAGAATGGAGCCGGTGGCCCAGCCCTGCCAAGGACAGTTAAGGGCACATTTTCATCCCATTCCTCTCTTGCTGAACTAAACCAGCCTGTTTATATTAAGGGTATGCTGACATCAGAATGGACAATGGGAAATATGTTACTCTGAGAGGAGGGGTTATACCTCTATTTCCACAGGAAAAGAAAAGCTATGGGTTCCTTCCAAGTTGACAAAGCAGGCATCCTCAAGGGAGGCACTCCTCAAGACCTTGGCAATGGAGAAGGAAAGGGAGAGTAACACAATCAACACAATAGGTGATATGTATGTGATTATGTTTCCGTCCCTGTATATGGAGATAGCTCTAGAACCAGCTGAAACTAAAATGTCTATACAAAGCCAATAACACTTACAGGCTATAAAATTCTCATGACTTGTTATTACATACCATCCTTTAAGGTGGCATGTGTAGAAATTTAACTCACCTGTGCACCCTGCATACCCCATAAGAGAATCTTTAGAAAACTATATGTTGGCTTTTAAATTTTGTATACTGCAGAAGTAAAGAAAAGAAAGACAACCGTGACAAGATTCACACTCGGGGATGCTGAGGTTTCTGGGACCTTCCATTCCAGTTTCTATTTTGATTCTACCTCAAGTACATTGAAGCAGATTCTTTTAAAGACTTGCTTTCAGAACTTTTCCAGAATAGCTAGCTCACCTATCCTGCCTTTCAGACTGTCATAGTCAAGATGTCAGCTAAGCAATGAGCTTTCTCAGCACATAGTGACTGGAAGGCAAATAATGCCAGCTAGCTCTCCTTTGACAAAGCCAATTTTCCTATTTTCCTTTGGGCTCCCAGAAGGGAATTCTTTACCCCAATTCACCTGGAAGCAGACAAAAGATCATGGTCTTTTGTTGCTTATGTTGGGGTAGATAGTTCTGGTTATTTTATAAATAATAGATATATTGTCATTTTAAGGGATACTTTACAAATGTTGTAGCTTTGGACAGGGAGAGAACTAGAGAGCTTAAATTCAGGGATTTCTACCTTCCCTTTCCTCTTCTCTGTCCTTCCATCTTAGATAGAGGGAGGTTGAAGAGAAAAAGGGGGATATAGTAATATCATAGAAATTAGACAAATAGGCAAATAGGGATAGGTTATCAAATTTATTCTAAAACAAAACATTGTATAGCAATATGTTTATGGAAAGTTGAAGTTATAATTTCTTACAGTAGTACAGAATTTATTTTGATACAGATTTAAGGTTTTCATTGGTATGAATTTTTTGTTTGTTTGTTTTTTGTTTGAGACAGGGTTTCTCTGTGTAGCCCTGGCTGCCCTGGAACTCACTCTGTAGACCAGGCTGGCCTTGAACTCAGAAATCCACCTGCCTCTGCCTCCCAAGTGCTGGGATTAAAGGCGTGCACCACCACCACCAGGCTGAATTTCTTATATTGATACAAAAATTGGGATTAAGATTGTTACCCTTATACAGACATTGTGCCTATGCAACACATTTAAGAATACAAAGCTTAGACCTAGTCCTTCCATGACTGCTATTAAAAAAATTGTTTTAAATTATTAAGCAATACAAGTTAAGGGCCAGATAGCAAACTCATGGTTCTGAATTAATTAAAAGGGTATTTTGAGATATTTCAGTTAGAAATGGCTGTGGGGGGGTAGAGAAATGACTGGGAGTAGTCAAGGCTTAACAGTTCAGAAATGCTTGGCGTAGACTGATAGTCTTCAAAGGCATCAGAAGTCCACAGAATATGACATTTATGACCATTTCTTTATTAAAGATCATTTGACTAGAGGCACGTCTGCTTCTGACAGGACGGACCCCTTTCTTGGATTCAAAGAAGAAAAGGAGCATGAATGGAGTTGCTCCAGTTGTGGCAAGAGAGCCACTAGGCAAGAATTGCCTCAATTCATCTACAGACAAAAATACTGTCCAGGAAAAGGACAAACTATATAAAATAGTCGACTGATATCTCTGACAAGAGAGGGTAAACAGACTTCAAAATTCTGCATTGCAAAGGTCTTTCAGATGATTCTGGGCCCGAAAGCTTAAGACTCCAACATTTTGAGGAATGAGGGACTGCCCAGGTAGTTAGCTGTCTCTATAAACTGGTAAAGTTTTGGAAGCTACGTTTTGTACACCCTATATTTTCAAGTAATATTTAAGTCATTCTCAGATTTCTGACAGGCTTGAAGACTGGTTGTGGTCTCATAGCCAACTCAAGCTTTTCAGCATTGAAAGAGATGATATAGATTTGAAAGGATGGTTTTCAGATGGTATACACGCTAAAACCAGGACATAATTCAAGTGTAGAATTTTAAGCATTTTAAATTAGGATAGATGGTACAGTGTTTTATCTAAACTGACAAAATTGATGGAATGGGTATTAAATGTTTATTATACTTTGTAAGTTGCATAATAGTAATAGTTGTGCTCAATTCATATCTGAGAGAAAAGAGCCTTTTAATTGGACAAAAAGGAGGAAATGTTGAGGATTGCCCTGGTGTTGCTTGTATTTTGATGCTAATTCTGCTTCCTCAAGAAGGGCTGCCCCAAGAGGAGTGGGTCATCTACTCAGGTGATTTCATGTGAACCCTCTCCCCATTTTAACTGGTCAAATAAAGGCTAGAGCCTGTGACTAGGGAGTTGAAGGGGAAAATTGGGACTGAGGGTTTTAGAGAGGGGAGAGGAGAAGGAGGAGGGGGAATGAGGAGAAAGAAGAGAGACAAGAAGACAGAGGAAGAGGATGTAGAAGAAAGATGGAGCAGAACCAGGTGGCCTGGAGGAGCCACAAGTAGCAAGGGATCTCATAGCTACAGAATAGAGTAGTGTAGTGGTCTATCTGTCCAATCTATATGTCCAGTTTATAAATATTATAATTGAGTTGTGTGTTCTTTGCATGGGATTATTGGGGTTGGAGATTTACTGCAACATGGGGTATCCATTCTATAGCTGGCTGCTTCGGCCCCACAGATCTCTAGATATAGAGATACCTACATATACAAATTCTCACATAACTTTGAACCCCCAAGCTCTACATTCCTTCCCTCTGCGCATAGTGAGCCACAGTCACCTTCATAAGCAATACTCGGGGCCCACATGGCAGAGGAATCAATCACCAACATAACTACTCATCTTTGTCTACCTAATGCCATAACTCCCTCGTACAGTTTGCAGCCCCAGCAGGCAGTGGTATGAGCAGTCCAGGGCAGTGTGTGTGTGTCCCGTGTTCTATTCTGAGTGGCAAGAGTGATCACTCTAATTCCATGCAGCCATGTTCTTGTGATCCCAGTGAAATCACTAAGCCTGGCCAATGAGTGACCCTGGCTGCCAGGTCCCACATGCCACTGTGTTCTTGTCATTCTGTGTGTGACACCATAGTCTCCCCTGGAGCCACATGCTGCCCACATTCTTGTGTCTGAGTCACCCACGGGCTGTACTTCATAGTTCCAGCCACTACAGCCTCCAGTCCTGTGTTCCTAAGCCTGGCACCTGAGGACTGCCTATGAATTCTGCCTGTGCAGAGGCCATTTAAGAAACAAAGGCACTGCTGCCTGACCCTGACCATAGGCTGCATCTAGAACCTCGTGAGCCATCAAGCCTGCCCAACCACAAGAGATCAGGAGTCCAATCTGACCATTATTCTACTGGACTGCTGGGGTCATCCATTTCCATCCCCTCATCCCTATCATTTTGTCCATTGTCAAGGTCATATACCAGCAGATCTGTACACTGAGTACTTTATATCTCTGCAGAGAGCAAATCCTGTAACCTGCACGGCAGCCTTCTGTCCCACAGTGACTCTACCTGCCTGTCCCATCCTCTGTTGGCATGGCTTATCTCTCTCTTGTCATCTGTACAGAAAGAGAATTCATAAACATGGTGTATCTGACTGGGGCCAGTTCATGAGGGGCTGCCTGCTTTATGGGGCCCCAAGTCCTTAGCTTTCCTATTGCTCCACATAGTCTGTTCTCAGTTGAAGACACTGTCTGCTGAGGAAGGGGGACCATGCCGCATGTCACCTGGCACCAGTCATGTGGGGTTGTGCTCTCTGTATTGTACATTTGCAAAACACCCCATTGTTAATTTTGGAAATTTTTTTTTCTTGTAAAAGGAAACACATTAAAATCTAAGATTAAAATATGCAACTAATTTTGGGAGAGTAGTAAAACCTGAATAAAACTTTTTTTTTTTAAACAAAAGACCAAAAACCAAAGATGTTTAAAACAATGTGTGGAGATAAAAGGCTATGGACAAACAAAGAAATGTCTTTTTTATCTCTTGTTAGAAAGTCAGAGGCAAACTTCAAATTACCGTAGAAAATTCAGCACTGATCTGCTTAGGGGAAGCTTGAGAAGATTTGTGTAGAGTATCTTGATTTTTTTTAAGATCAGCGACGACGTAATAACAGCATGCCAAGAACAACACTGTCGGGTGGCAACAAAAGTAAGTGGATTCAGACAGTGCCATTAGACATGGCTCTCTTCTGTTAAGCTCAGCCAGTGAGTAGCTATAGGAAGATGCAAGCTCACAGGAGATGTCCCAGAGCCTGCTACCAGCACCTATTCTCAAAGCTAATCCATCTATTGCCATCCAGTGTTTCCAATATGCCTTGGTAACTTCCAAACGGAGAAAAAAATTTCTGAAAGTCTGTAGAAAATATTACCATTGGATTTCAAAGCTACAAGTTCCTCATGCAACCGGAGAATGCAGATTTAGGTGAATCGATGTGTACATTTCCGTGAGGGTATTTTATTTATTTTACAAGAAATCAAGCAAAATACATGCGACCAACAGAAAATGAGCCAGTGTGGGCTAGTAAGGAAGTCTGTGCTATAGGACAGCCATCACAGCTCCCAAGACCTGATCTAGCTCTTAAGAGAACAGCAACTCCAGAGTAAAAGATTACCACATGTGGCTTCTAATTGACATTGATTTTGTGTGTTTTGGAAATTTGCCCAGTACAAATACTCTCTAACTTCAAGGAGTTATTTGAGGAAAATACTACCAGTGAGCTCTCAACCGTTCATACATATCCAGGTGTCTGGAAAGTGCCTATGATTATCAACATCCTTAAACTGGTAAAGTAAGCTGGCTGTATTCTAGAAGCAGAGCTGGATTTGTTCATTTTAATGCTACACAATGCAAAATCCAAAGCTGCATGCTCCTGAAAATGCATCCAGTGTTACCCGTGCTCGTAAGCAATGCTTGTTTGTGTATGTGTTCTGTATTATATTAGGGCTGTAAGAGAATCCCATGGTAAAAAGAAGACTATTTCAATAAACATCTGCTACTTTTCTAAGACAAAAAAAAAAAAAAAAAAAGGACTGGGAAGAGGCATTGGTTTGGTTTTGTTTTCATTAGCTTTTGTATGATTATGTTGATGTCATGTGGGAGAAGGAAACATAAGTCCCAATCTGTAGCCACTTAAGCTGCCCATGTGAAGCACAAAAATAAACTATTTAGCTCAGATCATTTCGTGATCAACTTATTCCAGTTGGCTCTAAAATAATGGGTAAACTCACTCCAAAAAAAAAAAAAAGAGAAAAAGAAAAAGAAAAACATAAAGTAACAGTCACACAATTATAAACAAAACAAAACAAAAACCAGACTTTAAATCTAGACTCAGCACATTTGATTAAGAATATCAAAAAGGGAAGCCTAGTCTTATCATATTAAAATCAAGTTAATACACGCTCAATGTTAGCTATTGAGAGAACCATAATAGACACAGCCCTGTTCTCTGAGTTCCCTAGCCTGTGTCCTTAAACAAGAACAGAACCGGGCTATAACTATTCCAGCACCATAGACCAGATCCTCTTTATCAAAAAGGCAAAGGCCTAAAAGCCACTTTTAATGGTCACACTTTATATGCTACTGTCAATAAAAATAACTTTGGAACTGGAAAGATTAAGAGCATTTGTTGCTCTCGCATGGGACCCAGGTTGGGTTTCTGTCATCCACATGGTGGCTCTCAACCAACTTAACTGCAGTCCCAAGGGTCCTGAAACCTTTCCTGACCTCCTCAGGCATGAGACACAAATGTGGTATACATAAGACATGGTGGCAAAGCACTCATACACAGAAAATAATAACATTGAACTTACCAAAATAACTATTTTCTTTGTTTTTCTACTCTGCAATAAATATTACAGCACTGTGCAAAGCATATTTACACATGGAATATGTTATTTAATTCTAAATTTGTATTACCTTTTTTATTTGCTTTGTATGCATGTGAGCATATGTGTTTGAGCTCACTTGCATGCCAAAGTACTCAAGTGAATGTCAGAGGATCACTTATGGCAATCAGTTCTTTTCCTCCACCATGAGAGTCGTGGGGAATTGAACTCATGTTTTCAGGCTTTGCAGCAAGCCCCCTATCCACTGTGTCATCTTACCTGCCCAGTTCCACTTAATTCTAGAACAATAATATGAAAGACAGTTACGTTTACCATATCCACTTCGCAATGTCAAAAAAGAGTAAGTAACTCATTGTTATATTTTTTTTTCTTCTGTTTTGCAATAGAAAGGAGAGGTTGTAGGGTCCAAACTCTAGGGAGTAACCACAAGTGCTCAAATGCTCAAAATGTTCTTCAGAGAAATGTGGCTACTTTTGAAAAACAACAAATACACCAAGTCTTACAGCAAGTGGACCTTCCTTTCAGAAAGGATTTGTTAGAACACATAACATCAGTTCAACTGACCTTAAATTCTGAAGTCCTAATAAGAGTCCAGTTTATTCTTTTTTTGTTACCAATCTCCAATTTCTCATGTCTTTGATGTCCTGAACTTTTTATGTAACTTACCAAAATGCAGTTGTATGCCACTTACTAGTAAGCATATGTTCTGAGAAATGTGTCCTTGGCTGAGTTCCTGTGACCAGCACAGAGAGCATTTACACAAGCCTCCGAGGCACAGGTCTGCCACTGGATATGGTCTCTTGATGCAATCCCAAGGTTGTGATGAAGAGAATAACAATATCAAATGTCACCTGATACTGCTTTAGAGTAAACCTTTTTATGAGTACAAATATGCTCTAACGAAACAGTCAATAAAATATCTTAGCCATTCATAACCAAGTGTTATTTATGTAATTGTGAGCCCCTGCTTTCATGACTGGCTACATAGTAACTCTTTTAGCATGAACATCACCAGAAAAAAAATGTAATTAGCAATGCTGCTTCACTGAGACATTGCCATGTCCCTAGGCAAAGGAGCTTTCAGATTCATTACTGTGTCATGGGATGACTGTCACAGACTGAAGCATCATGGCTGTACCTTTAGCCATGTGAAGCACAACACATGTCCAGGAATCTGGACTTTGCAGGGTGCTATGGCATATAGCCTTGCGCACAGTCATGGAAAAATGTTCAGGCAACAGGCTAGTTGCATGTTTCCCTTTCCCAGCCAACTTTTTGTGCCTTCAACCTTTGAGAGTACTGGAGCGCCTTTCCCATGGTCCCATCTACCTGCAAGCTTCTCTTTGAAATGAGCTTTGCATCCATCCAGTGAAAAGTCTGGTAATGGAGTTGAAGCTCTGACCTAAGGAAAAGGTGGCCTGTATCTCTTCTGGCTCCTAAGTTGCTAAGTGTGATACTGTAGCAAGAATCAGAGCGCAATAAGAAAAATCACATTGCAGTCTGCTAGGCATGCATACACCACCTCTTTCCTTTCTACCCAGAAACATATCCTTTTTCCAGCAGCAGTGCACTGGTTATGACCCCAGTATTAAAGTTGACCTTGATGGGAGATTTTATCAAACTGTAAGCCCCTGCAGATCACATGTGTGCACTAAGCCAAGTGAGGTTATTAAAAACATAGGTACTGGGCTAGAAAGATGGCTGGCTCAAGGTTAAAAACACTGCACTTTCAGAGGACCCAGGTTCAATTCCCAGCACTGACACTGAGGCTTAAGAACATCTGTAACTCCAGTTCCAGGGGATTTACTGCCTTCTTCGGCCTCATCTAGTATTCATCCATATATGCAGGGAAAGCACTCAAACACATACGATAAAACAATAAAAGTTATTTTTAAAAGAAAAAACACATGAGTAATGCATCAGAAAGTTCTGATACCTACCTGTGGTCTGCCATTGCTTCCTGTTCTTTTGAGGGACATGACCTTCCAAACACCACAGTTTTCTCCTTTATAGGATAGGAATATGAATACTTTTCCCACAGAGTGAAGAAGGAAGAAGGTAAGGCATTTCACGAGTACAATAGAAATGTGTTGTTTCCTTTTTCTTTTGTTAGTGTGTCTCTGTGCATTTTAATACAATAGCCCAACTTTTAACTTCTTTTTCCCTCATTGAATCAGACCAAGCAAATGTGTTGTTCTCAACTGGACACAGGCTTTAACTTCCTTTCAAACAACTGTTAAATGTCTCTAATTTATGCCAAAAAGAATGGAGAGATCATGTTTGAATATGCTTTAATAATTTATAATCCCAGGTGTAGTAATTACTTCGGTCTTCGAATAATTTCTTACAGATCAAGGAGGAGAAAAAAACTAGGAGTCATACTGGATAGCATTCATTTTCTTTTTTTTCTTTCTTTATTTTTTTTACAAAAACAAATATTTAAAATTTTGAATAGTCCCATCAGCTTCCAAAAAGTCTACAGAAAAGATTTGTCTTTTTAAAATTGATAAGGTTCTGGAGGTTACTTTTAGCTTTTCAGAAATAGTACTACATGAATAAAAGATGTCAGTCTACATTTTTTTTTCCTCATGGAGGGTAAGAACATACCGCCTGCACCCTCTTGCAGGCTCATGTCCCAGCAGAGAGATGGCAAGCCACTAGATTATGGTCAGCACATGCTTCCCCTGATGGGGATCTCGGTTTCCTATATCCCAATCCTAGACCCATTCCCAAACACCTTTTCTTTTTTTTTTATAATATTTTTTTCATTACATGTTTTCTCTATTTACAATATCTCTTTTCCCAGGTTCCCCTCCAAAGGAAAAAAGAAAAACAAAATAAAATAAGAAAAAAAACCCAAAACTAAAACAACCCCCTCTTCCCTAACCCCTCCCCCTGCTCATCATCCCACCCTCTCCCACTTCCTGGTCCTGGCATTCCCCTACACTGGGGCATAAACCTTCACAGGGCCAAGGTCCTCTCCTCCCATTGATGACCGACTTGGCTATCCTCTGCTATACAAATGCTCCTGGAGCCATGAGTCCCCCCATGTGTACTCTTTGGTTGGAGTTTTAGTCCCTGGGAGCTCTGAGGGTACTAGTTAGTTCATTTTGTTGCTCATGCTAAGGGGCTACAAGCCCTTCAGCTCCTTGGATCCTTTCTCTAGCTCCTTCATTGGGGACCCTGTATTCAGTCCAGTGGATGGCTGTGAGCCTCTACTTCTGTATTAGTCAGGTACTGTCAGAGCCTCTCCAGAGACAGTTATATCAGGCTCCTGTCAGCCAGCACTTGCTGATATCCACAATAGTTTCTGGATTTGATGATTGAATATGGGAATGATTCCCAGGTAGAGCAGTCTCTGGATTGTCCTTCCTTCAGTCTTTGCTCCATAGTTTGTCTCTGAAAATCCTTCCATGAGTATTTTGTTCTCCCTTTTAAGAAGGAACAAAGTATTGACACTTTTGTCTTCCTTCTTCTTGAGGTTTCTTGTGGTTTGTGGATTGTACTTTGTGTATTTGATCTTCTAGGCTAATATTCACTTATCAGAGAGTGCATAGCATGTGTGTTCTTTTATGATTGAGTTACCTCACTCAGGATGATATTCTCCAGATCCATCCATTTACCTAAGAATTTCATGAATTCATTGTTTTTAATAGCTGAGTAGTACTCCATAGTATAGATGTACCACAGTTTCTGTATCCATTCCTCTGTTGAGGGACATCTGGGTTGTTTCCAGTTTCTGGCTATTATAAATAAGGC
>JADRCD010232396.1:13204-29146 GCA_019843815.1 Montemys delectorum
TCTGGGATGGTGATTCCACCAGAGGTTCCTTTATTGTTGAGAATAGTTTTGGCTATCCTGGGTTTTTTGTTATTCCAGATGAATTTGCAAATTGCTCTTTCTAAGTCTGTGAAGAATTGAGTTGGGATTTTGATGGGGATTGCATTGAATCTGTAGATTTCTTTCGGCAAGATGACCATTTTTACTATATTAATCCTGCCAATCCACGAGCATGGGAACCCAAGCACCTTTCCTAATAAGCCTTTCCCTATTGCTAACTCTACTGCTTTTACAGTCTGAACTCAACATTATATGCTTCACCTTCCACAATGGTTCTCTGAGTACAGCTTTCTCTCCAGTGCTGGTTAGTATTTCCCTCATTCACAAAGAGTAGTCTGCTTTTACTTGGCAGCAATAGATTGGAAACATTCCTGTAGCTGAATGAACGTCCTCACCTTCTGGTGCTTTCAGGTTTGTTGATGGACAGGCCTGAACTCAGAAACCAGATGTGTCCTCCAAGGAAGTTTCTATTCTTATAGAGGACAGAATGCCTGACATATGACAAAAGACAGGAGTCTGCTTGTTTATATTAGTCGTTCAATGTGGAACAAATCAACAATATGTCTCTTTTTCAAAACGCTTTAGAGGGATGAAGCTTTCTCTACTTAAAATCCGTAGCTAACACAACTACAAGATTGTGTTCTCTAACTCTTCCTTTGGTGGTAGAAAGCCTGAAGCTTCCATAGCAAAGCCAGAATCTTATATTCTTTAGTGAAACTTCTCACAAACACAGACATAAGGGCTAACAAATGGAGCTTGTCATTTTTTGCATTCAAAGAACAGGACTTGGGGACAGAAAGACTAACTGATGCTATGAATGCCTAGTAGTCACATTTTTGTTGTTTTTTGTTTTCTTTTTTTTTTTTTAATTGCAGTTGGACATGAGCCTAGGCCCTCATATTGACTACACAGATACTCTGCCAATAAGCTAACCCCCTCTTCAGGTCTTTTAAATTTTTATTATTTAAAATTAAGGTCTTGGTAGATCGTCAAGATGGCTTTGAATTTACTCTCTAGTCTAGGCAGGCCTTCAATTTGCAATCCTCTTGCCTCAGCCTTCCAAAGAGCTGAGATTACAGGTTTGTGATACCAGGCCTAGCTTACACAAACATTTTGAAGTGTCAATATTGAAGGAATGATAAGCAGGTTCTATCACTACGTACATTAATTTAATTTTGATTTTAATCTTTACCAAAAATCAAAAAGATATGCCAAGCTTCCATTGTCCATGTCTTGAAGAGTTGAGGTAATAGAATATATTCTGCAGGTAGACTAGGGGTAGGTGTGAATGGAAGAGGGAGAAATCAGGTGAGGGGAAAGATGAAAAATGAGGGTGAAGAGAGACAGATGGAATTGGGGGACAGTATTTGGGGGGGCTAGAAACCTATTGAGGAGGAATTCCTGGAATCTATGAAGGTGACCTTAGAGAGAACTGCTAGTAATAGAGAATATGGAATCTGAACTGGCCAACTTTTATAGCCACGGATGGTTTCTAGTGGTTGGACTGGTTTACATTTGGTTGAGTTGTTGACCAACCATGGATATCCTCAAACAACCCAAGCTGATGCTAGGACAGAAGATCACTCTCTGAAAGCTGACAGCAGGGCCCATTTCCTGAAGACAACTCCTACACAGCTCATTGAACACAGAGAGGTCCAGTGAGTAGACTTGGATCCTTCACCCCTACTTTTTAAGTCTCATTGGCATGTGAAAATACTCTGCGGGCTATGGAAAGAAAAACATGGACACCAACCCAGCCACAAAGTCCTCCATATGTCCTGCCTACAAGATGTATTTGTACTGGGGCAATGCTAGTTCAGAATTTGTTGGAAAGACCAAACAATGTAGCTTAACTACTACACCATGAATGAAAGCTTATACCCTACACTGCTTGGATGGTCAGGACTAGAGACTCAATATTCGAGAGACACAAGGTAGGACCAAACACAACTGGCCAAAAAAAAAAAAAAATCAATAAAATGATTCCTAATGACATTTTGCTACACTCCTAGATCAATCCCTTGTTCATGGGTCAGCATTGGGTCCTCCAAATTTGCAAGCCCATTTCTTGACACTTCACAGCTTGCTGCTATGAGCCCTGCTTAGCTGATTTGGTCAGTCATGTTCTTCTGGTGTCCACTCCAATTTCTCCAATTCCTACAGTCTATATTCCCCATCTTCTGCAGGGTTCCCTGATCTCAGAAGAGAAGGTCCTGATAGAGACCTCCAATTTAGACTCTGTCTGTATAATATCTGGCTGTAGGACTCTGTATGTGTTCCTATCTGCTGCTGGAGGAAGGCTCTTTGATGATGACTGGACAAGGAACTAATCTATGAGGGTAACATAATATAGGAAACATTTCATTATTTTTTTTCCAGTTGTGTTTTGTTCTACCCTGTTTCTCTGGGCTATTGGGTCTGTAGTTCCTGGCCATCCAGGCAGTGTAGAGCATGAGCCTCCTTTCCTGGCATGGTACTCAAGTTAAATAAAACATTGGTTGGTCTTTCCAGCAAGTTTTATTGTTAGCTTGGTGGATTTGTGGGACTCATAATTGTAGGAACAATTATTTCTCTTACTCATTTGAGTGCTGTTGAGACTCTTTCTCTCCTGTTGAGTTGTCTTGTCCATTCCCTCTAGGAGGGTTTTGCCTTGTCTTAATGTTTTGTCTTGTTTTGTCTGGTTTAATCATCATATCTTGGAGCCCTGTACTTTTCTGAAGAGGAAATATAGGGAAGTGGCTCTGGGGAAGAGGGAAGTAAGAGTGAGCTAGGAGGGATGGAAGGAGAGGAACTGTGATTAGGATGTATTGTATGAGAAAGGAATCTATTTTCAATTAAAAAAAACTTAAAAATAAGAAAACAAAAATATATAAATCCATGAGTCAAAGAAAACAACAACAACAAAACCACAGAACTATACTATATAACAAACCTCTGGACATAGATGAGGAACGTTTGCACCAGGGAACTTTTCTTATTTGGAAATTTCAATTGCTTTATTTATATTTAGTTTATAAAAAACTCTTGTTGGTTTAAACATGGCTCTATATAAGTAAAAAATCCGATGTCCTAAAACATGACTGCCTTTACCAAAGTCCACAAGAGACACCTGCTGCCTAAGGACTTGATGGCATCACGCATGCCCTGCTCTTCCAGACAAACAGTGCATAAGGATATCAAAGTCATCTTCAGGAGCTGGGGTGTGAAGCAGAATATTTGCCAGACATGCCAAGACCAAAGTCTCAACCTTTAGTACTTGAAACAGTCAGAAAGGCAGAAGGTGCGTAGGCATCAGTCCTGTTCCCCTGAGTTCACTCCAGTGAGCCCTCTGGTGAGATCAACAGCAGCTCACTTGTCCATACTGGACTTCATTCAGATTAAAATCCCATTGGGCTAAGATGAAATCTTTAGTGTGTAAAAATTTTACCTAGCTAGACTCAGAACAGAGTCTCAAATTCCAAAATACATTCAGTAGCTCTAGGCCAGCTCATGCTTTTATGAGTCTTGGAAATTCTTTGAAGAGCTCTCTCTAAATGCCTCCATACGCTCCAGATGTAGGCAAGCCTGTAGGGCATTTTCTTAATCAGTGTTGGGTTGGGTCACCATTATAGGTGGTGCCACCCCAGGGATGGTGTTCCTGGTTCTCTAATAAAACAGGCTGAGCAAGCCATGATGGGCAAGCCAGTAAGCAGCATTCTCCCAATGGCTTCTGCATCAGCTTCTACCTTCAGGTTCCTGCCCTGTTTGAGTTCCTGTCCTGACTTCCTTCAATGAAAACAGGTGCTGTGGAAGAGTAAGCCAAATAAAGTCTTTCTTCTCCAAAAAAAAAAAAAAAGAACTCTCTCTATCTTAGTCATATTATTTATATATATATATATATATATATACACATATGTATATATGTGTGTGTATATATAATTATACTATATACAATTATAGTACATGATAATATAGTATTATATATAATCTATAATATCAATCCATTTTGTTTATAATTGGAAAAAGCTACTTGTTTCTATGCAATGTCTCCTTAAAATTGGTTGCTGTCAGACATCCTGCTATCTCAGAATTAAGTAGAGTTATGTGTTGGGTAACAAAGTTTGAGCCAGAGACAGAAACTAGACCATGGACATATCATTAGCATGGAACAGGAAAATTTATATGGCCTTATGTGTTACAGCTACCATAAGGTCTAAGTACAGCATATTGTCCCCATGTAGTGGTGCTAGTGTGAAGAAACACACTGCACAGCCAGAGCTTCAATTGTCTGGCAGAGGTACAGTTATGTACAATATAGACTATGGTCACTGGTTTCTGCATTGACTGCACCATTTCCGTATAGCTTCCCTGTGCTTCTCCTACTTATATAAAAAGTGAATGTGAAGCCCTCTCAGGTAGGTCTTCAGGATGCATTACAGAGGCTACTGTTATCAAAGGGAACAGAAAGCTCTCTGCACCTTCCTGTCTGCAAGACCTTCCAGAAGGTTTAAACGTGGTAAAGTATGGGATGGGATGGTAGAAGGAGGAATATGGAGACAGATTACTAGCACTAAGGGCCTTTTAAAAAAAAAAATATGAGAACCTACTAACATAGAAGTATTTGCATAAAATATGTATATACATATATTAAAATAATTTAAATTCCTCATCTAGACATCATGTGCTAACAAATTAAAAATCCCAGTCTCATAAATGAGTTACCTCCTTTTGAGTTATTGGCCAGTAGGATCCAATAGTCCCTAGACCATTTCAAACAATTGCCATTTGTGTTTCTTATCCTCTAGATCTTGACAGTAAAACACTGTCCCTGAAGACACCACATACTTGAGTCAAAGGACATAGAGAAATCCAGCTGGCTTTGACCTTCAGGACTCATACTTATTGGCTAGTTTTCATAGAGCTGGAAGGTGCTACACATGCTATTGCATGAGAAAAATAATCAGGGCTAGAGATCTAGGCCATGTGCTAGTCAAGCTTTGGACCACTATTTTTAATCTCAGCAGTTGCTAAGACACAAAGTTTGTAGCCTAGAAGCAAGAGGCCAAATACCCTAGCCTCTGGCCTCTAAGTTTGTGCAAGAACATTCTGATGATTATTCAACTCAGTACAATCACCATGGACACATGTTTCTCAAGACGTTCCCCAGAAGTCTGTGAACTTGGCATGTAATCTGGCCAGTTGTTCTTTGTCTTATATTAAAACCACTCCTCTGGAGATATCCTTTTAAAAATGTACTAAGTTTATTTCCTGGCAAAAACAACCCATAGAAAACTAAGTCACAGGAGATCAGATTCCAGACCTAAAGATCTTTTAAGAGCTTCTTTTCTCTCTTTCTGTCAATCTTTCCTAAAAATCCTACAAACTTGGGAGTTGCTGTCTGGTGTTTTGTTTCTACTACTATCTTCTGGAGAGTTATAAAAGATAAGTCACCATTCAACCTGATTGTCTAATTATTTTCTTATTCCTTTTTCCACTCATTCATCAAATATTTGGAGAAAAGATGTTTACATAGCATCTTCAATACCTCCTTTGTGGGGTTCAGAGTAACTTAAGAATAGAAGTCTCCATATCTTTGACCTCGCTTTGAACATGGCAACAGAGACATAAGAATGAGAGGTCACACAAAGCAGCCAGTTCTAATAATTTCACTCAAAAATCACTGGGGCCAGGCAGTGGTGGCATATGTCTTTAATCCCAGCACTTGGGAAGCAGAGGCAGGTGGATTTCTGAGTTCAAGGCCAGCCTGGTCTACAATGTGAGTTCCAGGACAGCCAGGGATACACAGAGAAACTCTATCTTGAAAAACCAAAAAAAAAAAAAAAAAAAAAAAAAAAAAAAAAAAAAAAAAAAAAAATTAAGCAAAAATCACTGGGAGCCATAGAAGAAGGGAAATCACTGGAAGCCATAGAGGTAGGGAAGTATCTGGAGTCTTTAGTGTAGGTATCTAAGGCCCTTGCCTCTCTAGTTAATGTGGACATGCTCTGGCCATATCATCATGCGCAAGTTCTAACATGAGGTTCACGTGATTTCTGCAGAAAACAGCTACCTTGGTCATATTTTTTTCTATCCCATACACAAAAGTCACTGGTGCGTGTGCATGCTCTAGGAGGCAAATTCCTGATTTTTTCATCACAAACAACCCTGAACATACAGTCTTCAAATGCTTAGCTCTCTGCCAGTATTACCCTTCAGATGTTCACCAGAAGAGTACAAGGGACAGAAGAGGAAGAAAACGGTTTGCAAACCCTCTGCTTTCCTCAGTAACTTCCCCTGTGGCCGTGTAAGACTGACTCTAGAATGGAATTAGGATGCTCCTGGAGAACGTTAGGGTGGACCACATGATTTCTATCCACCACTGGCCTTGACGATCTAAATGGAACCTGTGGTGTATTTGACAGATGTTGAGGGAGAAACAGTGTGCTCTCATTCCTCATGACTATTTTACTTAGCACTTTCTAAATGCAAACTGTCTAGGTACTAGGTCTCCTGCCACACACTAAGAATGGACCTTGATGTCACTGATCTTGCTGCTGCTACTGCCTATAGTTATTTACTGAGCATTTACTTTGTGTCACGTGGTAAGTTAAATATCTGTACATAAAATCTCACTGAATTGTCAACCCTGTGTGGTGTATGCAAAGGTTCTCATTCCATTTATGAGAGTCAGAGAAGTTACAGTCAAATAAGGAAACTACAGTTTTACCCAGCCAATCAAAGAATGGAAACACCAATTACACCTTCTCTGCATTTGGTGGGTAAGACAAATGACATGGCTCAGAAGTTCAGCAGGCCTCTGCTGAGAACCAGAAGCTGCAGGACAGAGTAGGTAGGTCCCCAATGAGTTTCCTTTCTAGACCCTTCTCTCATGAGAATCTTATCACAAATAATGTCTACAAAGGCCCAAAAGTGCTAAATGGAGAAATCAGAGTTTTTCCACGATAACAGAAACTTTTTATTAATGTCCAAAAACTTCCCAGAAGCCTTTTATGACTGCTTTTGTTCGAGTGTCGCCCAAACCACAATTTTTCATGGTCACCACAGTTCCTACAAAGTTTGAGGGAGCAGTCTACAAGGGGAAGAGCATCAACTGTCAGTAGTATGCATCCTTTGATAAGTGCTCAGTGTCTGGTTTTGTTCTCTAGTGGATCCAGAAGGATCTTCATAGTGCAATGAAAGAGCTCTTCTGCATGTTCTCCAAACTGAGAGGGATCTGTTGCGACTTCAGTTCAGAGACCCAGAGCTGAACCAACTCACCCAGGTCTGCAAAAGGCCTTTCTAGAACTAGTTCTAAGTTTGAAGGAAGCATATAACTAAGAACTTTGTTGTTCAATGAATGAAAATATGTTCCTAGGGTTAATAAGAAAAAACTTAATTGTATAAATTTTATAATTGAATTTGTGCATACTTTCTTCTGTGGTAATAGAGTAATTTTTACAATCATCCTCAGAAAGAAATTGGATGTATGCAACCAAGACAAAGACCATTTTGATACAACACACATCTGTGGCTACTGAATGCCTGTTTTGAATTACATTTAAATTGCCTGGAGAACATTTGGCAAATGGAAAATTTTAACTTGGTTTAAGCTTTTCCATGGACAATTTAGGTTTTGTATTGTTATTGTTATATCTGTGCTTCTGCATTCAAATCTTTTCAACCAGCATGGAAAGAGGAAAAAACATTGTGCTAAAGGCTTTTTAATGACACAGTAACTCCTCTTGACAAGTTGTGGATCTGTTCCACTATCTCATCTGCCAAAAAAGAAATATCTTCCAGGAGGATAATATGTGCTTAATCATGAAAGCCTTCAGCTTTGAAAGCTTCAAATGATGGAATCAGCAAAAGAAACAAGGACTCTGTACCAGTGTCAGATGTGTTCTTCTGATTATCTTTCAGTAACATCTGTGGTAATAATACTTTCTGGAAACCACTCACTGTTGGTGTTCTCAAAGAGCTTTACCACGTTTGCCTGGTTCATCATGTAAGAAAAAACAATGCGTGACTGAGCTAAGTATGCCGTGGCATTTTCACACTATGCCACTTGCCCTTTATGCGTGCTGCCAACCGGAAGCTCAGGGTCAGTTCTCTGAGCTATGAGGTTAGAACACAACAGTTCTCTATTGTACAGTCTGCCCTCCACATCTGTGGGTTGTGTGCATGTCTTTTTGTCCAACTGTTGATTGAAAATATTCATTAAAACACATTCGTAAGGAAAATTCATGAACTGATTGTCATTGCTTCCTAAGCCAATCAGTACGGCTATTATGTGATGCTTGCGTTATTGCGGTATTGTAAGTCATGGAGATGCTTTAAAATGGACAGGAGGAGATGAGTGTGTCATATACATATGCTGTACCATTTTACATCAGGGACCTGAGCCCGTGAATGTTCTGGTATCCTTAGAGCCCAGCCCTACAGATACCAAGGACCAACTACTCTCCTTGGGAGTGTACTTCCTTTCAACTTCAGAGAGTAGCCAGACCAGTAATGTCATCATTGTATAATTACAATCAATAGACAACGTAGGGATTTAGAAAATGCATCCAATTAGAATAAATGTACTATCCTGTGGGGCAGTTCTGACAGCCAGAGTCCAGTAGAGCAGAGCCACTTAGAACCCCGGAGACCTACTGAGCATTTGCTCAAAGGGACGGAAGGTGTTCAGTGAATTGCTCCTGAGACCATGGCTCAGATTTCAGCCCAGACCCCTCACAGCTGCCCCTGCAGGAGATGTGTGCTCTATCAGGCAGACACTGCCTCCAACTCCCAGCATTCTAGCTGGACCTTACACACAGTCATCTGACCACAAGCCAGGCATGCCACGCCCCATACAATAAAAGGGGTATTTTGCCCCCTCCTCACTCTCTTATTCCCTCCACTCTCTCGCTTTTGCTTCCTCACTCTCTTCTTCCCTCCTCTCTCTCTCTTGCTTCCTCTCTCTTATTCCCTCCTCTCGCTCTTGCTTGCTTCCCCCTCTTTGCTCTCTCTCTCCCCTCTTTGCTCTCTCTCCCCTCTTTGCTCTTTGTTCTCTTCTCTTTCTCCCTCTTCTTCTTTCTCTCTCTCTCTTTCTCTCTCTCTCTCTCTCTCTCGCTCTCTCTCTCTCTCTCTCCTTCCTCTCCTTTCCTTCTCTCCACTCAACTAGCATATTTCCCCTTCCTACAATAAAATAACTCATTCATACATTGCCTCCTTTTTAATTAAGGTGCCGTGCAGCAAACAGGCCAAGCCCCGGGAGGAGAGAGAGAGACCTGGGCCTCACCACCAGGCCCCCAGCCAGCCCTAGGAGGGAGAGAGGCCTGGGCCACAACCCAGGCCCCCCTCCACCACCTTATTTTGAACAGCACTATCCTGCCACAGTCTTTCCATTCGCAGTGTTAGGAAGTTTTGCAACTGAGAACTCAGGTTACACAGATCTAATCTTCTTTTGGGTTCAGATCGGGGATAGCACAAACACCGGTTAGTCTGGCAACAAACAGCTCCTGGGAGAAACGACTCTGGCTCGAACTCATTATGAAATATCTCTTCCTCCCGCATGGGACAGAGTCGCGTGCTCTGCAGCTGGTATTTGTTAAAACACCACCAGTGACATCATGGCCGACAATAAAATACTCACGTACAAGGGCGTGACAGCAGCAATTGTAGCAGAGGTGGCTGCTCATTGAGAGCGTGAGTTGGAACTCGGACGCACATCCAGCCTTGAAGTTTGATAGTTATTTCTGGTCATCAGAATGATGGCAGGTATACATTTTCTAACACGATGAGTCAGGAGTATACAAAAGAAAGAATGCGGAGAATTGTCCATGTTGATGCTCTAACCATTTTTGTTCTTACCTCACTGCACCTTCCACAACAGAAAACAAGACGTTACGTTCATTGCAGAATAGGAAACAAGCATTTGTCTTTGCAGAACCACTAAATAGTTTATTATTAATGGTCTAAATTATCCCAAAGAAACAGAAAGGGCTATCCTAAACCTTAAATGAACATTACTACTGGAACAGATTCAGAGGATTTAATTTTCACAAGGAAATGCTTCATATGTCTTTTTATTTATTTATTTTTATCTATTCATTCATTCATTCAGTTTATGTGCTGACTGCAGCTTCCTCTCTTCTCAGTCCCATCCTTAGCTCTCCCTTCATTACCTTCTTCCCTTCTCCTCAGAGAACGAGAAGACCCCTTGCCCCTGGCACACCACCCTGCCCTGGTCAACCTGTTCCAGCAGAACTAAGTACATCCTCCACACTGAGGTACAACCAGACATCCCAGTTAGGGAAAGGAAATCCAATGGCAAGAAACAGAGTCAGAGACAACCCCCCATTCCAACTGTTAGGGAACCACATGAAGACCAAGCTGCACATCGACTACAAAAGTAGAAGGGGCCTAGATCCAGACCCCGCATGCTCTTTTGTTGGTGGCTCCTTCTGTGTGAGCCCACAATGGTCCCAGGTTAGTTGACTCTGTAGATCTTCTTGTGGTGTCTTTGACTCCTGTGGCTCACTTAATTCTATACCCAACTCTTTCACAAGACTCCCAGAGTATCTTTAATAGTGTTAGAGGTTGGTGCTCTCACATACGATGGGTCGCAAGCTGGGCCAGTCATTCCTTGGCTGTTTCCTCAGTCTCTGCTCCATTTTTATTTCAGCACATTTTATAGGGAGGACAAATTTTGGGTTGAAGGATTTGTGAGCAGGTTGATGTCCCCCTTCCTCCACTGGGAGTCCCACCTGGCTACAGGAGGTAGCCACTTCAGTCTCCATACCCCCCCATGGTAGAAATATCAGCTAACATCACCTTCATTGACTCCCTGGAAACTCCCCAGTCCCAGTCTCCAGCTAATTCCAGAGCTGCCCACAACCAATTTCCATTCTTACTCCCACACCACTCCCTGACTACATACACTCACACCTAATCATCATCCCTGTTCCCCTCCTCTGAGAAACAACCAAATTGATTTCGAAAGTGGTTGCACAGGTTGGCACTCCCACCACCAATGAAGGAGTGTTCCCCATGCTCCACATCTTCAGCAGCATGTGCTGTCACTTGAATTTTTGATACTCGCCATTCAGAGTCCTTTTGATTTGCATTTCCCTGATGACCAAGAACACTGAATATCTTTAAAGTACTTCTTGAATATTAGGGATTCCTCTGTTAAGAATTCTCTGTTTGGGCTGGAGAGATGGCTCAGTGGTTAAGAGCACTGACTGCTCTTCCAGAGGTCCTGAGTTCAATTCCCAGCAACCACATGGTAGCTCACAACTATCTGTAATGGGATCTGATGCCCTCTTCTGGTATGTTTGAACAGTGTACTCCTATACATAAAATAAATAAATCTTTAAAAAAAAAAAAAAAAAGAATTCTGTCTGTTTGGCTCTCTGTACCTTACTGTTAATTGGGTCGTTTGGATTGTTGGTGTCTAATTTCTTGAGTTCTTTAAATATGTTGGATTAGTCCTCTGAAGGATGTAGGGTTGGTAAAGATGTTTTTCCATTCTGTAGACTGCCATTTTGCCTGGGCTATTGGTTTTATGCTCAGGAAATTTGTCTCCTGGGTCAATGTGTTCAAGAAAGTTCCCCACGAATCAAATACCCACAGAAGGAGTGGCAGAGATTAACTATGGAGCAGAGACTGAAGGAAGGACAAGCATATAGCTGTCTCCTGAGAGGCTCTGACAATACCTGAACAATACAGATGTAGAGGCTCACAACCATTCATTGAACTGAGTACACGGTCCCCAATGAAGGAGTTAGAGAAAGGTTCTATGGAGATGAAGGGTTTGCAGCCCCTTAGGATGAACAACAATATGAACTAACTAGTACCCTCAGAGCTCCCAGGGACCCAACCACCAATCAAGGACTATACAGGGTGGGACTGAATGTTCTGGCAGCATGTATATAGTAGAGGACTGCAAATTCGATCATCAATAGGAGGAAAGGACCTCGGCCTTGTGAAGGTTTTGTGCCCCAGTGTAGGGGAATGCCAGGGCCAATAAGTGGGAGAGGGTGGGGCGGCAGGCATGGGAAGGAAGGAGGCAAAAGGGGTTTGTTTTTGTTGTTTTTGTTTGTTTGTTTGTTTGCTTTTTGGTGGGGAACTTGAGGAAGGAGAAATTTACATGTAAATAAAGAAAATATGTAAAAAAAAAAAAAAAAGAAAGAAAGAAAGAAAGAAAGAAAGAAAGAAAGAAAGAAAGAAAGTTCCCCACTCTTTCTTCTATTATATATCGAGTATTCAGCTTTAGGTTGAGGTCTTTGATCTACTTTGACTTGAATTTTTGCAGTGTGATAGATATGGATCTGCTTTCATTCTTCTACGCAAACATCAGTGAGGCCAGCACCATTTGTTGAAGATGCTTTCTTTTTTTCTGTTGTATAGTTTAGCTTCTTTGTCAAATATAAAGTGTCCGTAGGTGTCTGGGTTTATTTCTGACTCTTCGATTCTGTTCCATTGATCCATCTATCTGTTTCTACACCAATACCAGTTTTTCTCAGTACTGCTCTGTACTATAGCTTGAAATCTGAAGATGATACCTCCAGAAGTTCTTTTATTGTACAGGATTGTTTTAGCTATCCTGGGGGGTTTGGTTTGTTTGCTTGTTTGGTTTTCCATATGAAGTTGAGAATTGTTCTTTCAAGGTTGATAAATAATTGTTTTGGAATTTTAATGGGAATTCCATTAAATCTGTAGATTGTTTTTGGCAAGATGGATATTTTCACTATGTGAATTCTACCTGTGTTGTGGTAATTCTCCAACCCAGATATGCCTTGGCAATGAAAACACAACTCAAATGAATACAAGCTGTGTGCCTAGATTGGACAGATCTACCACTACACTACCATCTTCTCCATCTATGAGACCCCTTATAACTTGCAGTTTGTCCAGGCCACAGGCTTCTACTCCACTTTCTTACACCTCCTCCTCTGTCATCCTCTCTTTCTCCCACCCTCTTTCTCTCTCTCTAAACTTTCAGCCCCACCTTCCCTTTTTCTGCCCAATCATCAGCTTTAGCCTTTATTTTACAAATTAAGGTAGGAAGAAGGTTTAAAGGAAATCACCTGAGTGCTGACTCATTCCTTGTGCACAACTCCTCCTAAGAGACTAGAATTAGGATCAAATTTCAAATACCCCAGAGCTATCCACAACACACCTATCCATGGAGCTCATTCTATCTTCTTTTTTTAATCAGATATTTTCTTTATTTACATTTCAAATGCTATCCCCTTTCCTGCCCCCCCCATTCCCCTTGGGAAAAACCCTGTCCTATCCCTCTTGACCCAGCTTCTATGAGGATGTTCGCCCACCCACCTACCCACTCCAGCCCCTGTGTTCTCACATTCCCCAACACTGGGTTACTGAGCCTTCACTACACCAAAGGACTTTCCTCCCCTTGATGTCCCACAAGGCCATCCTCTGCTACAAATGCAGCTGGAGTCATGGGTCCCTCCATGTGTACTCCTCGGTTGGTGATTTAGTCCCTGGGAGTTTGGGGGGTCTGGTTGGTTGATATTGTTGTTCTTCCTATGGGGTTGCTAACCCCTTCAGCTCCTTCAGTCCTTTCTCTAACTCCTCCATTAGGGATCCCATGATCAGTCCAATGGTTGGCTGCAAGCATTGCCTCTGTATTTGTCAGAATCTGGCAGAGCCTCTCAGGAGACAATTATATCAGGCTCCTGTCAGCAAGCTCCTGTCTTGGCATCCACAATAGTGTCTGGGTTTGGTAACTGTATATGGGATAGATCCCCATGTAGGGCAGTCTCTGGAAGGCCTTTCCTTCAGTCTCTGCTTCATACTTTGTCCCCATATCTGCTCATGTGGATATTTTGTTCCCCCTTCTAAGAAGGAATGAAGTATCCACACTTTGGTCTTCCTTCTTGAGTTTCTTGTGGTCTGTGAATTGTATCCTGGTTATTTGGAGATTTTGGGTTAATACTCACTTATCAGTGAGTGCATACCATGTGAGTTCTTTTGTGATTGAATTACCTCATTAAGGATGATATCCTCCAGATCCATCCATTTCCCTAGGAATTTCATAAATTCATTGTTTTTAATAGCTGAGTAGTCCTCCATTGTGTAGATGTACCACATTTTGTGTATCCGTTCCTCTGTTGCGAGACATACGGACATATGAGTTATTTCCAGCTTCTGGCTATTATAAATAAGGCTGCTATGAACATAGTGGATCATGTGTCCTTATTACATGTTGGAACATCTTCTGGGTATATGCCCAGGAGTGGTATTGCTGGGTCCTCAGGTAGTACTATGTCCAATTTTCTGAGGAACTGCCAAACTGATTTCCAGAGTGGTTGTACCAGTTTGAAATCCCACCAACAATGGAGGAGTGTTCCTCTTTCTCCACAACCTCACCAGCATCTGCTGTCACCTGAGTTTTTGATCTTTGGCGTTCTGACTGGTGTGAGGTAGAACTTAAGGGTCACTTTGATTTCCATTTCCCTGATGACTAAGTTGAACATTTCTTTAGGTGCTTCTCGGCCACTCAATATTCCACAGATAAAAATTCTTTCTTTATCTCTGTACTCCATTTTTAATAAGGTTATTTGGTTATCTGGAGTCTAACTTCTTGAATTTGTTGTATACATTGGATATTAGCCCGCTATCAGATATAGGATTGGTAAAGATCTTTTCCCAATTTCTTGGTTGCCATTTTGTCCTATTGACAGTGTCTTTTGCCTTACAGAAGCTTTGCAAGTTTATGAGGTCCCATTTGTTGATTATTGATCTTAGAGCTTAAGCCATTGGTGTTCTTAAGCTGTTCAGGGAATCTTCCCCTGTGCCCATGTGCTTGAGGTTCTTTCCCACTTTCTCTTCTCTTAATTTCAGTGTATCAGGTTTTATGTAGCGGTCCTTGATCCACTTGGACTTGAGCTTTGTACAAGGAGATAATAATGGATAGATGTGCATTCTTCTACATACCGACCACCAGTTGAAGCAGCACCATTTGTTGAAATGTTAGTTAACTTAGAGAGTTAGTCAGTTTCCCTGAATTTGTAGGCATTCTGTTGTTTCTGTTGTCGTTGAACTCCATCTTTAATCCATGGTGGTCTGATAGGATACAAGGAGTTATTACAATTCTCTTATACCTGGTAAGATTTGCTTTGTGACCAACTATATGGTCAATTTTCCAGAAGGTTCTATGAAGTGCTGAGAAGAAAGTATAACCTTTCATATTTCAGTGAAATATGCTGTAGATTCCTTTTAGGTCCATTTGACTCATAGTATCTGTTAGTTTCATTATTTCTCTGTTTAGTTCTGTCTCAATGACCTGTCAGTTGGTGAGAGTAGAGGGTTGAATTCTCCCACTATTAAAGTGTGGGGTTCAATGGGTGATTTAAGTTTTAGTAATGTTTCTTTTATAAATGTGGGTACCCTTGCATTTAGGGTATTAGGTACTCAGAATTGAGATGTCATCTTGGTTGATTTTTTTTTCCTTTGATAAGTACTAAGTGCCCTTCCCCATCTTTTGTAATTAATTTTTGTTGAAAGCCTATTGATTAGATATTAGAATGGTTCCTCCAGCTTGCTTCTTGAATCCATTTGCTTGGACAACTTTTTCCAGCCCTTTACCCTGAGGTAATATTTATCTTTGTTGCCAAGGTGTATCTCTTAGAAAAGCAGAAGGATGGATCCTATTTTTGCACCCATTTTGTTAGCCATTCTATTTTTATTGTGGAATAGAGTCCACTGATGTGTTTTAAGTACCAGTGATTGCTAATTCCTGTTACTCTGGTTAGTGGTATTTCTCTCTGTGTGTAGGTGTATGTGTGTTTCCCTTATTTTTTTTTTTTTTTTTTTTTTTGCTTTTGTGAAATTATTTATTTCCTGAATTTCCCTGTGTGTAGTTAACCTCCTTGCATTGGCGTTTTCCTTCCAATGTGGCTTTTTTTTTTT
>JADRCD010232397.1:0-11923 GCA_019843815.1 Montemys delectorum
GCAGTCGTATGCCATCGGAATGGAGACAATGGATTTAAGATTTATTTATTTTATGTATATGGGTACACTGTAGCTGTACAGATGGTTGTAAGCCCTCATGTGGTTGTTGAGAATTGAATTTTTAGGCCACTGTTTGCTCTGGTCAGCCCCGCTTGCTCCAGTCAGCCCTGCTCACTCCAGTCCAAAGATTTATTATTATACATAAGTACTCTGTAGCTGACTTCAGACGAACCAGAAGGGGGCGTCAGTCTCATTGCAGGTGGTTGTGAGCCACCTTGTGGTTGTTGGGATTTCAACTCAGGAACCTATTGGGATTTGATCTCGCCAGCCCTATTGTCGTCAGTTTTGATGTCTTTCTTTTAGGTTTGTTTGTTTGTTATTTTTATTTACTTGGTTTTTGTGAGATAGGGTTTCTCTGTGTAGCCCTGGTTGGAACTCATTGCAGACTAGAGAGGTCTTGAACTCAGAGATCCACCTGCCTCTTCCCTAGCGCTGGGATTAAAGGTGTGTACCACCATTGCCCAGCAAATATTGTGGTTTTTCATAGATGTTGTAACTGAAATTCAGAGAAGTTAAATGTTTTACCTAAGATATCTTAGCTGGGGAAGGTTGAAGATAGGATTTAAGTTCATGTATGTTCTGTTCTCAAAGCTTGATACTTCATATTCTGCCATGCAGGCCATATTGACTAGTTGGTTGGTTTGACTTTTTTGAGACAGGACCTTATCAGCTCAGGCTGGCCTTGCAATCCTGATATTCGTACCTCCACCACCCTAGCAGGGTCACGGTGTGTACCAGCATAGCTAGCTCAAGACAGTAGTAGTAAAGGCTGTAGATTTGAAGTCATATTTGGTCCTGGCCTTTTTGCTAATGAGTTCTGTCATTATGGACAAGGTGTTTGTGTCCTATTTTGTAAATGTAGGATTGGGGGATAATTTCTCCCATAAACATAATGATTAATGAATTACTCTTCATGTATAACTGTTAGAACTTGTAATTCTAAAAAAAAGTATTACCTTTATGTGCTAAACCTAGAAAAACTCTTAAATTTACTGGTAAATGTGAGTGACTTATCTTGCATGCTAATTGTTCTCTCCCAGAAATCATACAACTCTTCTGACCCCCGGCTCTGCCTCCCAGTTGTAGCGACTAGCAAGCCGCCCATCCTTGAGTTATCAGATTGTTTTTATCTGGTGCCATCCTGCCTTGTGACTACTAGCCCACATACTAAGTCACACATAGACTGGCTGTTGAAGAAACCCCTCCAATTCCCCAGTAACCTATCCTCTTCCAGGATCTTTTTCCGCCAGGGTCCCTTCATATAATTCTGTAAATCTAGCTTTTAGGGGAACTGAAGGGAACTGATGGCTTTTCCTCCACCTTGCTATCCATAATTGTTGTCTCTTATGGCTGCCTATGGCTATGATGCTGTGACGCCTATGAAGCTTATCTGAAGGATTATAAATCTCCTTTCTTTCTATTGGACCAGTATAACTTGCTTAGAATACTGTGTGTGTGTGGCAGAGGTGAGATTGAACTTAGGGCCTTGTATGTTCTAGGCGACCATTCTATCGCTGAACTCCAGCCTCAGCCTTTTTTTTATTTGCTTTACTGAAACAGGGTTTTGATTTATTCTGTAGCGCATGCTGCCCTGGATTTGGTATCTTCATACTCAGCCTCTTGAGTAACTAGGATTACAGGCATGTGTCACAAGGCCTGATTTAATGTATTTTACGTGAAATATTGAGTGAAGTAGACTGGGATCAAATGAAGAAACAAACCTAGATATTTATGTTGCAAATGCTGGTTAGGCTTTATTTTTATAATTAGAAATGTATTTTTCTCAGTGTAAGCATGAAAATTCATGGCCAAGCAGTGGTGGTGCACGCCTTTAATCCCAGCATTTGGGAGGCAGAGGCAGGCACATCTCTGAGTTCGAGGACAGCCAGGGATACAGAGAGAAACCCTGTCGTAAACAAACAAAAAGCAACAACAAAAAGAATGAAAATTCACATTTCAAAAGTTAATTTTTATATTTTAATAGGTTTTGGTTCTTCAAAATCGCTGCCATTATTGGTATCATGGTTGGATCTTTCTACATCCCTGGGGGCCATTTCACTAAAGGTATGACTTACTGCTGAGGGGTTAGTAAGTAAACGCTGTGGTGACTAAGAGCTGCTTTCCTGTTAGTGATTTGCCGGACTGGCCTTTAAGATGTGGTATCTAGTTGTATAAGTACATATTAAGACAATGGTGGATTAAAACCAGGAGGTAGTCAGTCCACTTCTCAGCTTTTCTAGAACTATATGGGAATTACTATTTAATAGTTTATCTTCTCATTTGGTAAGAAAGTTTATCAGAGAGCTTATCAATATGAGACCTAACATGCTCGTGCTGCCCTTCCTTGCCTTAGTTTTCTTCTATACCATGGCAACAGGTGGCGTCGGACAACCTCCCATGTGGTCCTCACACATACACTAAAGACAATTTGGAATGTGAGAGCCTGTTGAAGTGACTAACATGATCTTGTCCTAACTGTAATTTTGTTATGTGTTGTCTGGAAAATGTTGCTAAGCTCTGCAGAAAGACATTTATTCAAACCCCAGTCAAATACTGATGTAATTGTCATTTTGTCTTTAAAAATAATGTACTGGACTGGAGAGATGGCTCAGCGGGTAAGAGCACTGACTGTGCTTCCATAGGTCCTGAGTTCAAATCCCAGCAACCACATAGTGACTCACAACCATCTGTAAGAGGATCCTCTG
This sequence comes from Montemys delectorum, assembly GCA_019843815.1. NCBI lineage: Eukaryota > Metazoa > Chordata > Mammalia > Rodentia > Muridae > Montemys > Montemys delectorum. Next base: position 2,766 of record JADRCD010232397.1, read on the forward strand.
GCATTTGGATGTGTATGCAGCAGAGCATTCATTTAAATAAATAAAATCTTAAAAGGACAAAACAAATAAAAAAAAGCCCAAAACACAATGTACCCCTGAGCTTGAGCATCAAGAGATATTTCAGAGGCATTAGCCTATTCATTCTTGGTCTATCCATTTTTAAAGGACTTTTATACTCTTAATTGGCTAATGCATGGTCATGGAAATGACCTACCTCTTGTAGATCATTTCACTGGGCTCCTTTTTGGTGCAAACTAAAGTGTTAAAAGGTCTCAGAGGGTGAAAGGTAATTGCCACGCAACCTGATGTCCAGCCTGAGCTTGACCCCTGTTACCTGCATTAGTTATGTAAGGAGGAAACTGTCAGGAGCCTGTGCAAGAGCACACACACATAGATACCTTTAAATGCTTCTGAAGGCACGGAATCCAGCAAGACATGCCTCAAATAACCTGTAAATTTGAAATAACAATCATACTGTACTACTAGAGATAGAATCTTTTACCCTTTTGATGACTGCTCATAAAGTTAGTCAGTCACTCTGAAATGTTATTCTCTACTGCATTATTCTTTTTTTAATTTATTTTTATTTTATGTGAATTGATGTCTTGTCTGCCTGTATGTATGTATGTGTATATATATATATGTGAAATGTTATTCATATGGTGAGAAATAATTTCTCTTTGTTTACAGTCTGGTTTAGTGCTGGAATGTTGGGGGCCACGTTCTTCATTGTCATCCAGCTGGTGCTCTTGGTAGACATGGCTCACTCTTGGAATGAATCATGGGTAAATCGAATGGAGGAAGGAAACCCCAGGCTCTGGTATGCTGGTAGGTGTCTGGACTCACCTCAGAGCATCATACTGCTACCTTAAGTAGGATGTTTAGTAATATCTCCAGTTTTAAATAAATAAACTCTCAATGTAAGGTTTCTATTTTTTTTTTTAATGCATGAGAGTGTTTTACCTCCATTTATGTCTGTATTCTATGTATGCAGTGCCTATGGATGCCAGAAGAGGGCATCAGATTCCCCTAGGACTGAAACCTTTGACCTCTGGAAAGCAGCCAGAAGTGTTCTTAACCAGTGAACTTTTTCTCCAGCTCCTAGAGCTGCCCTTCTTTCTTTTTTTCTTTTTTTCTTTTTTTCTTTTTTCCTTTTCTTTTTTTTTCCAAAACAGGATTTCTCTGTGTAGTCCTGGCTGTCACTCTGTAGACCAGGCTGGCCTTGCTGGCCTCGAACTCAGAAATCTGCCTGCCTCTGCCTCCCAAGTGCTGGGATTAAAGGTGTGCGCCACCACTGCCCGGCTAGAGCTGCCTTTTATAAAGCTGGGTTTTGTCAGTTAGGCCTGCTGTGAATTGTATGCATCAATGGAAGATGAGCATACTAATCCGTTGTATTCTCTCAGTTTATAATGTAACTACTTGAGATGCTAAGCAAGAACTTTCATATTCAGAATTATACAGCTAATTGATATCTATGTGAATGGAAAGGAATATTTCTGTAGATTATTTGAAAGTAGCAGATGAACTGTTTTCCCAGACCAGGGAGGCCATCTCATTATTTGTGAAGGGAGCCCCGTTAGAGTAGCCAGTGGCTTACAGAATAAAATTGTCCCCAGACATCGTCCTTGCATATAGTTAACTGCCATCAGCTCTGACCTTGTTTGAGGAGATAAGCTCTGTGTAGCTTAGCCTAGCCTTGAACTTGGGAACCCTCTGCTTTAGCTTCCCAAATACTAGGAGTACAGGTGCTCACCTGTTACACCTGACCCTGAACTGTCCTGTTGAAAGACCGGAATCATCTACAGAAGCTTACATACGCATTTTTACCTAATGGATTTTAGATCTTTTATTTTTTATTTTTTTTTAAGATTTTATTTTATGTAATGAGTACACTGTTACTGTCTTCAGAAGCACCAGAAGAGGGCATCGGATCCCATTACAGATGGCTGTGAGCCACCATGTGGTTGCTGGGTTGAACTCAGGACCTCTGGAAGAGCAGTCAGTGTTCTTAACCACTGAGCCATCTCTCCAGCCCTGATGAAACATTTCAAAACAGTATCAAACTTTAACCTTGGGATTTCAAAGTTTACTGTGGCTTATTGCTCACCATAGGAATGAATTAAGTATCTTCAGTTGTACAGCATGGAAGAAAATTGATCTAGCTATGATTGAGATGGTGGACACTGTTCATACTATTCCCCCTTTCCAGCCTTGCTGTCCTTCACAAGCCTCTTCTACATCCTTTCGATCGTCTTTGCCGTGCTGCTCTACATCTTCTATACCAAGCCGGACAATTGCACAGAAAACAAGGTCTTCATCAGCCTGAACCTGATTTTTTGTGTTGCAGTTTCTATTGTATCCATCCTCCCCAAAGTTCAGGTATGGAGGTTCCCTGCTTTCTCCTGTGAAAGAATTAATGCTAGCTAAGCTTAAATTCCAGACCGGGGCAACACTAGTTATCAGTCCTCAATGAATCAGTGAATTTATATCAATGGTTAGCTACTTACTATTTCTCCATATCATGGTTAAGTCTTTGTAATTATAGGTTATTAAGCAGAAGCAGGTATGTGCTAGTGAGAAGCAATTTTTTTTCCTTATTTTTTTTTCATTTTTAATTTTATATTTTGAGATGCTCTCACATTATAGCCCTAGCTGGCTTAGTACTCACCATACACTCCAGGCCTTGAACCTCAGGACCCGCTTGTTGGCATGTGCCACTATGCCAAACTGAGTTCCTATAGTGTGATAACATTCATTTACTGATCATTAAAAACTAGGTTACTTGGGGCTGGTGAGATGCCTCAGTGGATAAAGATGCTCAGTATACTGACTTCCATCCCCTGGACCCCCCGGGTTGATGAGGAAAACTGACTTCTGCATATTGCCCTCTGACCTCACGTAACTGCATATAAGGGTGAAGTGCGATAATCCCATAAGGAATTGGAGGCTCATCTAGAAAACTGTAGTGCACCCCTTCCTCAGGAAATCAGGAGGAAGTATCTGAGATGCCTCAGCCAATAAAGGTGCTTGCCAGTTTACCCGAGTACAGTTCCTGGAACCCCTTAGTGGATGGAGAACCAACTCCTGGCCTCCATACTTGAGGTCTCCCAACACACACACACACACACACACACACACATATAAATATATATATTTGTTTTTTGTTTTTGTTTTTTTTTAAAGACATGAAAGGTAGGATATAGCTTAGTTGGTTGGTAGAGAGCTTTCTCAGCCTGCACAAAGCCCTGAGTTTGATCAGCACTAGGCAAGGTGCTGCATGCCCATAATCGTAAGCATCCTGGAGGTGGAAGCTTAAAGTCAGTTGTTCAGGGTCATTATCTTTGGCTTAGAGAGTTCAAGGCCAGCCTTAGATAACATGAGATCCTGTCTCAAAACAAAATTCTTTGATAGCTCACATTTAATTACTTGCTGGACATTGTATATCTCCAACCCCAGCAATGCTGTAGGTTGAAGCAGGACTGAGTTTGGTCAACAGTATCCAGAAAAAAAGAATTAGTGCAAACAAAGAAAACTGACGTTTCCAAGAGGTTGTGGGTCATTGAGCTATCTTGTGGTAGAGTTGAGCAGATTTTTCTTCATATAGAGTCTAGAAAGCTAGGCAGTGGTGGTATATGCCTTTAATCTTAGCACTTAGGAGACAGAGGTAGGCAGATCTCTATGAGATTCAAGACAATCAGAGATTCATAGTGAAATCACTTTTTTTAAAGATTTATTTACTTATATGAATATGCTATAGTTGTTTTAAGACATATCACTAGAGGAAATCAGATCCCATTACAGATGTTTGTGAGTTGCCATGTGGTTGCTGGGAATTGAACTCAGGAGCTCTGGAAGAGCAGTCAGTGCTCTTAACCACTGAGCCATCTCTCCAGCTCCCATAGTGAAGTCTTGTCTCAAAACAAACAAACAAACAAAAAGGCCTAGAAACTTAAGAGTCTAAAAGCCTTTGTGTGATAGACAGAGGTTTTCAAGATTGTGAAGTGCTTTTCCAAACCATCAGTGGGTGCATTGTCTTCTTCACTGTTTTGTAGAGTAACTCAAACTGAAGGGCTCCCTATCATCTTTTAACTTGTCAGGAAGAGTAAGATTTCAACTTCTCACAATTGGCTGCATCCTGTGGAGGCACACAGGCTTTCCGAAGGTCATCCCTTGAGATCCATATGACATTGTTTCTGTTTTGATTCTACAGGAACATCAGCCTCGCTCAGGCCTCCTGCAGTCCTCCATCATCACCCTGTACACCCTTTATCTCACGTGGTCGGCCATGACCAATGAACCTGGTAAGACAATGGCTGACTTTTGATAAAGTCCTCTTGGTAGGTGTGCTCACTAGAGCTAGAGCCAATGTGGCACAAGCAGTACAATTAACCTTTACTGTGGTTCTGTCTGCTCACACCAGCCCATTGCATAATGTAGACTTTATCTAACCTAGACTAAGTCACACAGTTAAGAGTGTTAGGCAAGAGTGAGCTTATTTGGCCTTTGGCGGTATTTCTGTTTTCTGCACACACACACACACACACACACACCCCACTTGACTAGGTCCCCTTTTTGTAGTCCTAGGTGTCCTGTAGCTAGTTATGTAGACAGGCTGATCTCACAAGGATTCTCCTTTCTCTGTCTCCTGAGTGCTGGGATTAAGGAATCACTTCTCAATAGAGTTTTCTGTAGAGTCTTTTTAAAGGTACAGATTATTGTAGGATCCTTGGCCTCCAAGATGATAATGATTATATTGAGTGACTGAAATAAAATAAGGATGAGTTCCTGTGTGGAAGCCTGAGCACTAAGATAAAACACTGTCAAAACAGTGAAGTCACAGTAGTTATCTATAAAACTTGAAGTAGTATTTTTTTTAAAGCTAGATCATTGGTTGTGATGTAAATACAGTATTGACTGCTGAGTTTCAAGTTCTTCTAAGCATAGCTTTCCTGTGTTTTAAATAAAGCTGACTGGTATGTGGACAAGCCCTCTGATTCATTCTTGGTGTGAATAAGAGTGAGCTGTAACTAATGATAACAAATGATTACATTTCAGAGCGGTCCTGCAACCCCTCCCTTATGAGCATCATCACACACTTAACTTCACCAACTGTGTCTCCAGCAAATTCAACTACTCTTGCTCCTGCCTATACTCCACCATCACAGAATGGACACTTTATGAGTTTGGATGATATTTGGGGGCTGATTATCTTTGTTTTCTGCCTTATATATTCTAGGTAAGAGGTGCTTAACACAATATTCTCATGAAAGTGACTAATATGTTTTATTTATTTATTATATAAGCACACTATAGTTGTCTTCCGACACACCAGAAGAGGGCATCAGATCTCATTACATACAGATGGTTTTGAGCCACCATATGGTTCCTAGGATTTGAAATCAGGACCTCTGGAAGAGCAGTCAGTGCTCTTAACTGCTGAGCCATCTCTCCAGCCCCTAATATATTGTTTTTAAACCATTGTGAAGAATTAAAATAAGGTGGGGTTTTTTTGTTTGTATGTTTTTGTTTTTTCAAGACAGGGTTTCTCTGTGTCTCTCTGGCTGTCCTAGAACTTTGTAGTCCAAACTGGCCTGGAACTCACAGAGATCTGCCTGGTGCTACCTCACTAGTGCTGGAATTAAAGGCGTGTGCCACCTTACCTGGTTCAATATAGTTCTTTTTAGTGGGAAGTCATTTACATATCTTTGCCAACCTAGCTGTGTATGTTTCTTAAAACTAAGAAAATTCTCTCCTAATCCTTCTGGTCTTATGGAGGTACCTGTCTACATAGAAGATAAAAATCTTCATTTGACTGTAGATGAGCTGGAAAAGGGGTATTCAAAATTATCTTTTAGGATAAAACACAATGATTTGGGCAGAATGTATTAGTTGGAGGGTAGAGTGCTTGTCTGGTGTGTGCTAAACCCTGGGTGTGATCTCCATAACTGTTAGAAAATGGTTTTATAAGTTATTTCTTCATTTATCTTTTTTGTTTTTTTGTTTTGTTTTGTTTTTGTTTTTTGAGATAGGATTTCTCTGTGTATCCCTGGCTGTCCTGGAACTCACTCTGTAGACTAATCTGGCCTCCAACTCAGAAATCCTCCTGCCTCTGCCTCCAAAGTGCTGGGATTAAAGGTATGCACCACCACTGCCCGGCCCTCATTTATATTAAGTAAAGAACTTTAAGTTTAGCTGTCCCTGGCACAAAACCACAGATACAACTTTCTTCATTTGTACCCTTTCTCCCAATCATTTCATTTTTCCATACAATACATGTCTTAGTTACTAATATAAAAGTAAGAAATATTCATAATTAGCTGAGATAAATGTATTTCTATAAGTTGGCAAAATAAGAGAGACCAATATATTCTTTTTTTGAATCTACTTTTACCCTAGACAATATTTTGGTATATAATATTTCAGGCATTTATCATTTTAGTCTGAGTAACCTTCCAATTTATGTATAGATTTAACTTGATTTTTTAGCCATTTTATTTTATGTGAATGTTTTATTGGGGGAGCAGTGGTTGCACCATGGTGTGTATATGAAGGTTAATAGACAACTTGTGGGACATGGATTTTCTTCCACCATGTGAATCCTGAGTGCCGAATTGAGATTATCAGGCTTAGCAGCAGGCACCTTTACCTCTGAGCCATTTTGCTGGCCCAGATTTAAAAATAAATAAATAAATAAATAAATAAAAGACGATTACCTTGATCAGCAAACTGTACCCTCAGTTAGGCTGGCTAGCTATTTTTGGGCTGTTTGTTGTTGAGCTCATGTCCAGGCCAGCTTCACACTGCTGTATAGCTGACGATAGGCTAGAACTGGTCCTCACCTTCCAAGTGGGTAGGTGTTTGCCCACTACATAATGCAGAGGCCATAGGACAACTTTCAAGAGCTGGTTTCTCTTCCCCACTCTGCATTCCAGGGGTTGCATTCAGGTTGTCAGAGTTGCATTCAGGTTGTCAGAGTTGCACAGAAAGCAGGTGTACTGCTGAGCTGTCTTATTGGCCCAAGTTTTGGAGGCAGTCTCTCATAGCCCTGGCTTACCTTCAATTCTGCATTCTTCTCCTGAGTGTTAATTATGTACCACCATTCTGAGCTTTTTGTCTGCAAAATGATTAGGTTTTTGCTTTGGTTTCATTTATTTATGTGTGTATGTTTGTCACCTTGTCTATATGCACCATTGAATTCCTGATCCTCCTATATCAACTTCTGTATGTTGACATTCTAGCTCTGCCATGGTGTAACTTGAGCTATAGAGATAGGTGCCTTCTATATATAGGACCCAGCTGAAATCAATTGCTGTCTATCTTTTTCTTGTCAAATTCTGTAGGTAGAACTTTTGGTACAGTGTTACATAGTAAATTCAAAAGTGGGATCTTTTCTTTGTTGTTGACCTGGGGGGGGCAGTTTTTATCTTTCACCATTAAGTATGATGGATGTCAGCTCTTTCAGTTGAAGAAAAGTCTATATTCCTACTTTCATCTTTATAAAAATACCAAATTGGGTGTGGAGAGATAGCTCAATGGTGAAGAGCACTGACAGCTCTTTCAGACATCCTGAGTTCAATTCCCAGCACGCACATGGTAGCTCATGACTATCTGTAATGAGATCTGATGTCCTCTTCAGGTGCCTCTGAAGAGAGTGACGTGTAAAGATTGATTTATTTTATGTAAGGGGGGAATACCAAATTTTGTCACCTGCTTTTTCTGTCTGTTGAAATGATCGTGTAGTTTTTGTCCTTTTTCTCTATTTTTAATTTACTCATTAAGTTGTTGTTCTACAAAGTGAGCTCCAGGACAGCCAGGGCTACACAGAGAAACCCTGTCTCAAAAAAACAAAAAACAAACAAACAAAAAAGTTGTTCTTCTAGTGAGCAGCTACAGTGCTGGCAATCCAGAGGTGACTATAGCTAGCAAAGCACGATTGGCAAGTGTTGGCGGGACACTTAGAGAGCTTTGAGATGTGAGAGGAAGGCTCTTGCCCAGCCTAGAAAGGGGTGATGTCAGTGAAGAATTTCAAGAGGCTATGGCACTGAGACAGAGACATGAAAGATAAGTGAGTTAGCAGGGAAGAGCTAGGTGGTATAGGACAAGCATAGCAGAGGCTCTTGTACAGTCGTAGACTAGACATTGGGCAGCATGTTTCTGGAAGTGAGCCATGGAGTAGCAACTACTAAAGTTAATAGGCAGCAGGTTATAGGGCAGAGCTTTCAGCAGGCTTCTCTGTTCAAAGTAGGAACAGCCTTTAAATAACTACACATATGTGGGCAAAAGAATTATCTAAAACAGTTCCCTTTTGATGTGATTTTCTTGGGATTACTTTCTAGTATCCGTACTTCGAGCAACAGCCAAGTTAACAAGCTGACCCTCTCTGGGAGTGACAGCGTTATCCTTGGAGATACCACCAATGGAGCCAGTGATGAAGAAGATGGCCAGCCTCGGCGGGCTGTAGACAACGAGAAGGAGGGGGTGCAGTATAGCTACTCCTTTTTCCACCTGATGCTCTGCTGTGCCTCCTTGTACATCATGATGACCATAACCAGCTGGTACAGGTAGGAGGCATAGACAAAGTTAGAAGAGCACTCAGCCCTTGGGAATGCCTATAACATCTACGAACTATCCTTACTGTGGAGCCCTTTGCTGTCTCAGAAAAGGAAGCTGTCTGTAATCAGTGTCCTTCTCTGAAATCCTTTTTGTTTCTTTGAGATAGTCTAGCTTTGAACCTGCCCATTGTTCTAGTTCTGTTATAGCAACCTTACTACTGGGATTCTGAGCATGTGTCAATCAATATGCTCTGCTTGAAATAGAGCCCAATTGGAATTCTTTGCAGCTCAAATTATTAGTGGCTTTTCTAGGCTACTTATTTGAGAAAGAAAATCATGACAAAAAGCCATTCAACGTGACCTTGATAATTTTTTTCTTTGCTTTTAGAGAGGCCATATTAAAGTATTATGGTCAAAGTAATAATGTCCTAAGGAAGAACTATTTCAAGGGGGGCTTTATTTCCGTTTTGCTAGTAATTAGAGTAATTCAGATGGTGCTGAATAGCATTGCTGAAAGAATAGGTAGGTCTTAACAAGAAGGAAAACGTTGTTTGAGAGTCAGGGTCCTTTGGCCGTCATAACTGAAAGTAGCTTCTCTACTCAGTA
>JADRCD010232397.1:12323-25042 GCA_019843815.1 Montemys delectorum
TAGAACAGTACTGGGGTAGTGGTGCCAGCTACGTCTCACTGTGGGGCTTCGTGGTGTTGGCCAAATGGGTGGAATGGGAGGGATGCAGCTTTGCAATACTAATCTCTTTCTCCATCCCTACTCTCTTGTTTTCTTAGCCCTGATGCCAAATTCCAGAAGGTATCCAGCGAATGGCTAGCTGTGTGGGTCAAAATGGGCTCCAGCTGGGTATGCCTCCTCCTTTACCTCTGGACTCTTGTGGCTCCCCTGGTCCTCACAGGTCGGGACTTCAGCTGAGCTCAGTGTGTCAAGGACACTGGAAGCTGACAGTCTCCTTTCCTGAAAATGCATCCATTTTATGTTTCATCAACTAGACTATTACGTGAACGCTTTGCAGATTTGGCTGTATTCCGGTTTATATCAAAAGGCAAGATTGAATAATGCTTGATGCAGAATCTGAGCTTTCATATATATATATACACACACACACACATATATTATGTTTATTTGTAAGGCTATAGCACAAAGGGAACATTTTTGTGTTTTAACATGAACTACAGCTGTGCTGTGAAGAGAATTCTTTATAAAGACCTGTAGATTCCTACAACTTTGGTTTAAGTTGTAAGTTAGAAAATTGTTGGATATTTAAGGCTATCTTTAATATATTTCTATTACAGTCTCCTTAAAAACCAAAAAGGAATGCATTAATCCACGTGTTCTTCTTCAGAGGTGTAGCGTCCTGGTTCCTGGCAAGGAATTATGTATGTAGGTCCTTCTCCAGAAATACAGCTGCTCATAAGGCTGAGAGAAGGCTATTGAGTTCCTTTACTTACTTTTTATACTACACTGATGCTGCTTGATAGAAGTCTGTGGCTTTGTCAGATATGTCACCTCAGTCAATGCTTTGTAGATCTGATTAAAATGAGCTCACTTGAGAAACACAAATGTTATGTAATGATCTTGTTGTGAGTGTGAAAGTCAAAGGCATGTCAGTTTATTACTTTTGCGACATAAAAGTACTTAATTAAAATAGATATTTAGTTTCTTTTTTGTTTGTGAATTTGTTTAGAAAGGGTCTTTTCCATATAACCCAGGCTTGTTGGAACTCAGATAGATATCCTGTCTCAGCTTCCAAGTACTGAGGTGCGGGTCTGCACCACCGTAGCTAGTTTTTAAAAGCTCCCTCTGCAGTGGGGTTGTCACGGTTTTCTTCTGTTTGGAGAACCCCACATCAGTCTGACCTTTCAGGCAAAGTGCTCCTCTTCTAACACGGAAGATTTGACTAGTAAAGTTCACTTAGAAACTATCCTAAATGTTTTCTCTGGAGAAGACCAAAGTATGTAAGAAATAGTTTAGGCACTGTCAAAAAAGATATTCCTGAAAAGCAGTGTGCAAGGGAGGTATGATAAAACAGGCTTTTCAACGGAAACTTGCCCAGTATTGATTCTGCCCTAGGCTCTGTTATGGTGAAGATAAGACAGACAGACATTCTTCCATCTAAGGAAAATGAGCTGACCAGCCTGAGAGAATGCTTTTAGGATTTGTAACTTAGGTTCACACCAGATATCGGGGCAATTCGTCTGAGGTTTGAAATAGAGATATAAAGGGCGTTTGGGGGAAAATTGACAGTTTAGAGAATTTCCACTTAGTGTTTAAGGGGATAGGAGAAACTGATTTCTAGTTTAACCTGTGTAGATAGGTTCTGTTTGGGACCTTGGTTGTATATCAAAAGGATGGAGGTGGTCCCTTCATATGATGAATAGGTTTGGGAGTCAGACCTCTTGGGTCTGACTGAGCTCTGCTGTTTTCTAGTTATTGAGCAGCTGTCCAATGCTTACTGAGCACATGCTGTGCTTGTGACCTTGAGCGCTCTGCCTGGGCCTCAGCCAGCACTTAGTACCCAAGATTATTTGATGATAAAGTTGTCTCAATGGATCTGGTGTAAGAATGTTTGACAGTAAGTGCCAATGTTACTGTGGATTAAAAGAAGACTAAATGTACTTAAAAGGTCAGAAGTGTTCAGAATCTGAGGGAGGCTGAGTTGGATGTGGTCTTAGAGAATTGAACAAATAGTCATAATATAGTCAGCCTCCAAGTAGAGTTGGAGGCTGGGGAAGCTGGGCTTGACAGGTTGTTGGAACCACTGTCCTTTAGGATCATGTGTGGAAAGGATTTGTGGAGCAGATAGTTTTGACCCTTAATCTTAACTGTGTGAGTGAGACAAATACCTGTTTTTAACAGTAGGGGAACCATAAATTTCAAAACAGATCCCATTCTTTGTCTTATATGATTAAAAATAAATGGAGTTCTAAACTGAAATAATGTAATAAAGTTCAATAAAGGGTTCTTTTTTTTTTCAACATGATACCTTTGAGATAAATTTGAAATAGTAAGTTCTCTTAAAAATAGGGAGCGGTTCCACCGTTGCCTGGCTACACTAAGACTAAGTTAAGTCTGACTGTTAACATGAAACAGTATTCATTTCTGTCTCAAGAGAACTATGCATCACGTGCAGAAGTGCACACAGGCATAAAGAATGCTGGCATTTTGAGTAAGCCTGTGATCGTACTTCAGAACAGGACATTGCTTTGAGTTACTCATTCCAGATGAGTCCACTTGACATTTCATCACAGACTCATCTGTAGATTGAGGGCCCTGATTCAGATCAGTGGCATGTTCTAGGAATTCATCAAAGGCAACAGCAGAAGCTAGCTACAGCTGGGGGGAAACTAGTTGGCCCAGCTTGAATTAATTTACTTTCTAGGTCAGCAGATTTCAATCTCTGGGTCACAGCCCCTTTGCAGGGGGAGCGGGGGTGTTGTTGTTGAACAACCCTTTTATTGGAGTTTCCTAAGATATTTATATTACCATTCATAACAGTAGCAAAATTACAGTTAGGAAGCAGCAGTGAAAATAATTTTATGGTTGGGTGTCACCACAGCATGAGGAACTATATTAAAGGCTCGCATCCTCAGAGAGGTTGAGAACCACCGGTCTAGTTGAGTTTGTTTGGAAGTAGGGTCTTGCTGTAGGCTGCACTGGCCCAAACTCACTCTGTAGGTTAGGGGACTCTACAGTTTCAGCCATTCCGCCCTCTTCTACACCCTAAGCAGATGGGATGCAGCCACCACCCCAGCCAAAAATGTTATCTTTATAATCAAAGGCACTGCTAAAAATGGCCTTTGGAAGCCAGGGATGGTAGAGCACGTGTATAATCCCAATCACTTAGGCTGCCAAAGCAGGAAGATTACAAGTTCTAGGCCTGACTTGGCTATAGGCTTCAGCATGAGCAAAATAGGGAGACCATATCTTTAAAATTAAAAGATAAAAGAAATAAGCCAGGCACTGGTGGCGCACTCCTTTAATCCCAGCACTTGAGAGGCAGAGGCATGTAGATTTCTGAATTTGAGGCCAGCCTGGTCTACAGAGTGAGGTCCAGGACAGCCAGGGCTATACAGAGAAACCCTGTCTCAAAAAAAACCAAAAAAAAAAAACAGAGGCATGTAGCTCAGCAGTGCAGTGCTAAATGAGGTGCTAGGTGCAGTCTCCCTATAAACAAGCTATGTGCCTGGTGAGGCTTTTGAAATTTGCCTATGACAAATCCTTGCTTGATTATTTTTCTTCTTACATAGGAACAAAGCTAAGTATGTTGCAAACAGGTGATCTCTCGGTCACCACTACCTGGCAGTGGGTGCCAGGCCTGTGCTTATTATTAGCAGGAATTCATCTCTTTACTCCTTTTATGTTGGCCCATCCATCCTGTTACTCAGGCACACAAACTAGCAGTCTACACAGTAATGTCCTGGTTTCTGCTGTCTGACTTATGCCTGTCTTCAAGTGAAGAACAATACATCATGTGGCTGGGGATTCTACCTCCGAGGCTAGCATAAGCTAAGCCCCTTGAGTTCACTCCTTAGCATTCCGCCCCCAGGCCATATAAATCGCTACATTGGCCAGCAGTGATTTAGCAGTGTCTGCTGCTATGCAGTTGGTGTTTACCTCTTGCCCTTTTTATAGCTTATAAACTGGGGTTTAGAAAAGTGATTTTCCCAACGTTACCCAGGAAGTGGCAAAGCAGGAAAAAACCTCAGGCTTGACTTAGAGATAAACCTCATTGCTCCTAGGCCCACCAAGGTATAGAGACAGTATACACGGGGCTGGGAGGGGGGGCTGGGGGGGCACCCACCACATTTATATTCCCTTTCCTTTGAGACAGGATCTCACCATGCAGTAGTCCTGGCTGCACTAGAACTGATAAGAGACCAGGATAGCCTCAAACTCACAGAGCTCTGCCTGCCTCTGCTTCCTGAGTAGATGGCCTGGCTTTGTCACTAGTATCTTTTTTTCTTCTAATTTTTGGTTTTTGAGACAGGGTTTCTTTTTGTAGCCCTGGCTGTCCTGGATCTCACTCTGTAGACCAGGCTGGCCTCGAACTCAGAAATCCGCCTGCCTCTGCCTCCCAAGTACTGGGATTAAAGGCATGTGCCACCACTGCCCTGCTGTCACTTGTATCTTAAGGTCATAACTGTAGCAGCTAGTATCTATTCAGGTAAGGTCTTGAACATTTTTTAAATCCCCTAATAAAATTGATTCCCTAAAAAAAGTTACTAGTTTTTTACTTTTTCTTACTATGCTGAGAATCAAAATCCACTGCTTTTTACATGTTGATCATGTGCTCCATGTCTAAGCCACAACCCTAGCCCTACTTACCAATCTTAAATATAAGCACATAAAAGTTTTCCTGCCAGTGACTGTGGCAGTATTCAACCAGTGCCATGTGCTTAGGCAAAGTTCTGCCTCAGATCAGGGAAAAGTACTGTTGATCCTCACAACTTAAAGTGGAAGTAAAGTGTCAGGCTGTTCTCATCCTAGAGTGAGAAACAGGCTTCCCCAGAAAGAAGCTCTTGAAGGGCTGGCTCTGCTGTGGTATGTGTACCTGTTGCAACATCGGAAGCCAGCAGCAAGCCTACATCCTGTCCTAGAATTTCTCAACTGACCCAGCCATCATTCCAGCTAGGCTAGTCATGAGGACCCAGCTGCTCTGTTCTGGGGCATTATGTCCCTTCTATAAACAAGCAGCAGGTAGCAGCTTAGTGTGTGAGGTCCAAGTCCCAGCCCAGTACCCTTCAGAGTCTGTATCTGTGTATGAGAATGTTAGGTTACAACTTTAGTCTCGGATGAAAAGCTGGGGCACGTGGGTAATGAGGCCACACCCCACTGAGGACATTATTATAGGCAGGAGAGGGTATAGGGTTCCACCCGTCCCCCTAGTCTCTATAGGCAATTAATGGTTGTCTATAGAGACATTTTCTTCAGAAGTGTAGCCACAGGCAAATGGCATATACTCTTACTTAACTATACTCTAACCCTAACTTAACTCACTGGTTCACACCAGAAAAGACCTGAGTGGAAGAGGAACTAGTTAGAAAAATGGGATCAGTGGGAAGAAGATAAAAGACGGTAAGGAAATAAACATGAACAATGCATTGCATGCGTGTATGAAATTGTTATAATGAAGCCATTATGTGTACTTAGTGTATGAAATGAACCCAAAGGAGCTAGACCTGATGACTCATGCTGTGATCTCCACACTTTTAAGAGGTTGGGATAGGATTGCTCAGAGTTTATGGTCATCCTGGACTATAAGGGATGGACTATGTCTTAACTCAAAAGAAAAATGTACATTGAAGCACTCCTGTAACCCCAGCACTTGAGTGTGGAAGCAGGAGGATTGTAAATTCAGTGTCATGCTTGGTTAATATATCAGGTTTGAGATCTGATTGACTACATACAAACAAAACCAACACAAAAAACCATCCCCCCCCCACCGTCCGCAAATGTATCACACATCTGTACATGTTTTCAGAAAGCAAGCCAATTTCTGATACTTTTTATTTTTTTTTAAGGAATGGAGTCTTGGGGCTGGTGAGATGGTTCAGTGGGTAAGACCAAAGGTTGTGAGTTCAAATTCCAGCAACCACATGGTGGCTCACAACCACCCATAATGAAATCTGACGCCCTCTTCTAGGGTGTCTGAAGACAGCTACAGTGTCCTTATTTAATAAATCTTTAAAAAAAAAAAAAAAAAAAAAGGAATGGAGTCTCACTTCTTAAAGCCTCTTGACCAAGATCTAATGGCGAGATGGTCTGGCTGTTGTCCAGTCTCACCCCAAACCTCAGCCTCAGCTAGAATAGCAGGGACTAAGGCATATACCAGTTTATTTGGCTCACTGTTCTCTGATTCTTCCCTCTCCATCCTCACAGGGATAGTACATGAGTGTAAGAAGGAGCGATGTGTGCCACTAAACTCATGTTCTCCTGATGCAGGATCCAGCTGAACTGCCTGGGTAGTTAACATTTGTGGGCCCCATTTTCCTCAAAGAGGCTTTATTTTATTTTATTCATGATGTCTGGAGATTTAAATGAGATTATGTGCTCTGTGTACTTGGCACATAGTCCAGCCCATAGGAGCTCATTAGGAACCATTAGTTCTCATTGGAAGGATTCAGGGTTAGTCCAGAGAAATATCTGTCTTGGAAACTGAAAACTGCATGTCTCTACCACTGTGCAAAGCTCAGTCCATTTCCTTTCATATACAACTGGTGTGATCTTCAGTGGTAGCCAGTGCCTGCCACGTGCCCCTCCCAACCTCATCCATAGGGCAGGAAGCTGTCCTTGGGCCCATGGTTAGGAAACCTCTGTCTATCCAGGCACCAGTGAGACCCTGTCTCAAGAATAAATATCACAGTACACTCAGCTTTACAGGGATTTTTATTTTGGAGACCCAGTCATGCATACTAAAATTACATATTTTCACCATTTAGAAAAATGCACTAGAAAAATAAACTTTTGGTCAAAACACTGAAGTAGGTGAATCCACCATATGTGCCAATAATCAAAGCCAAACTGAATTTCAGTTTGAAGTAAGGAATGTGACTGGGGACTAAAATGGTGGCCTAGATTGGTCAGGAAAATAGCCCAACTCCCACCCATCAGAGAGGGTATCAGAGGTCTTGGCCACTGAGAAGTTTCAAGTATTTTACCTGTTGGGTTCCTATATGCTATGCCAAGAAGCTGAGGCACATCCACAAGAATCCAAAGTGGTTACCACTAACTGCCTGATGGGGAAAGGTTGAATACACAGACACAGGACCCCAGGTGATTGAAAACCAGGAAATTTGGTCCCAAACCAGTAAATGTGACTCCAGCTGGCAATTGCACCGGACCTTCCTGTGGAGCAAGTTCTCACTGAGAAGAGACATTTCATGGTGCTTCTTGCACATTTCTGAGTCAAGAGAGCAGAAAGCAGCTTTACAAAGTGAACAGACCGCAGGACTGAGAAGCCTTACCAAGATGTCTCCCGACAGCCCATGTATCTGGTGGTCCTGCCTGATGTGACCACACACAACTCCACTTACATCAACTGAGTTAGCATTTTCCTTCCTAAAGGAGGTGTCCTAAGAAAACCCTTGATGAGGTGTTACAATACCCCACAATAGCAGAGTAGCTGTTGCTGCCTAGCTGAACAGCATGTTCCAGGAATGATCTCAAGGATGGGATGTTATCTACCCAAGTTGCCTGCTAGGTAATAAAGCCATTTCCAGTACTCAGAGGGAATTAATTAGAGGACCCTAGTCCTTCAACTCTGAAGAAACTGTCCCATAACCTGAGGTGCTTACAAACCTAGGCGGAAATGTGAGCCGTCCAAATCCACCTGTGCCTGGAGAAAGCCAAGGTGTGAAGCCAGCACTTCCGGCTATTTCTGTAGGTTTTATCAGTATTCCTGCATGAAGGCAGAATGTGTACATTTCTAGGTAGCTGAATTGCCTAGAAGTCTGTAGGGGACTTGAGAAAGAAGAAAACTCCCATATTCCTACACTAGGACATTTCAGCACCAAGCAGAATAGTTTTCTTATGGCCAGAGAGTCAGAATCAGGATTCAAAGTTGAGCACACAAGCCCCCTGTCCAGCACTCAGGGTGTTAATGTTCTATCCTTTTCTCTTCCAATACCACATGACCTTGGATTTAGGAAAAGTTGATTTCCAGCTGTCTGTGGAATGTCTAGTCCTTTACCCAAAAGTCTGACACTCCCGGGTTCTCGATTGTTTGCTGGCTCCACCAGCGTGCCCCCTCAGCCGAGGTTTGCTGCGCAACAGAGGAGGCCCTGGTCTCACAGCCTTCTTCAAAGCTGAGGTGCCAAGACGGATCTCTAGAGTCCACAAGCATTAGAGGGGACATGGCAGAACCAGCCTCTTTAGAGACTTGATGGAATGGCTCCCTCTTGGCCTAGCCAGAAAGGCCTGGCAAACAGGCAACATTTCTGCTGAGATTTCTCCTGAAGAGCCTGGTTGTCTCTTTGTTAAGTCAAGGAGACAAAGAACTAGTCATGTGACACGATTTAAATTCAGGGAACCTAGTGTGACTGAGGGACTCATCTTTCCCTTTGTTTTTTCCTCTCTCCCAAACTACCTAAGAAAGCTTCTAAGGCTCTCCCATCAAGGCTTCTGGGAGCCATCATGGGTCTTTTTGGGAGTCTAGGTGGCCAGGAGCTAAACCAAATAGCAGAAACTCAGCAGCAAATGTTCTCAATGGGCAGTCAAGAGGGGTGTATTGGCGCTAAAGCTCAGCCAGGACCTAAAAGATCAACAGTTAGCATCTATGGTGGAAAGAATGTCTCCCAGAATTGGCATTATTGAGGTAAGTTTCCATAAAGAGCTTCTGCAGACATTTTGGGAAATGCTGTTGAGGGTGGAATAGCTTAGTGAGAACCGACTGACCTCCAAGCACTGTGTGTAAGCTGTAAGCAATGTCTGCTTAGTCTAGGAGATGCACAACCAACGGTACTTGACATAGTAAATGCCAAAGGGAACAAGTCAAAAGCCAGGAGATAAATCACCTCACTCAGTGCTTCAGTTAAGGCTAAAATCTTGTCAGGTGTCTAAAATACCCAAACACAGAGCTAACATTCTGGCCAACTGATCCTCCCATACTAGACAAACACTCCAGTGTGTCTGGGCCCCCAGGTGAACCAGCAATAGCCTGCCCCTGTATGTTTCCAGGGACAAAAACTGAAAGAGCCCAAATCTGGCAATTACTATGGCTGTTTCTAATATGGTATGTGTGTCTCCAGTATGGAAGGAGTTTGTATAAGATCTGGTCAGCCTCACAGAAGCCATCCCTTTCAAGTTTACCCATCATTCTGCAAAGGTAGTTGGTTACCACCAACTCCCAGGAATATACTAATTCTTTAAAGGCGGGGCCAAATGGTGATATTCCTTTACATAAGGCTTGCGTACATGTTACAACAAAACAAAACAAAAAGACCCAGCCACATCTAGGTGGTCATCTTCCCAAGCAGAAACCTGACAGGACTTGAGCAGCCCCAAAGGCCCTCATTCCATGTAGCCTCACTTAGAGATGACAAGCTGAGGCCCATATCTTGTCCAGGCACAGGACCTGACTCCTAGTCCAAATGCTTTTAGCCACAGTCCTAGAATCCAGTATTTTATGTTGACCTGCATGATTCTGTGGAGAGCCAGAGCTAAGGCTTTATGGGTTTGGGAAAAGTTTCTATTGCAAGATTTAACCCTGGAATTCCAGGGATGCTTTGAAGCCTTTGATTTTTAAGTACTGCCTGGGCCTGATCTTTAAGTACTACCACTCTTTTAGTGCTTCCCAGGCCCAACAATGACAACTGGGGCCTGAACCTTGAACTTTGCTGATGAGCAAGAGGTCAACACCTAGGGTTTATGGGAAAGAGAGTCAAAAGTCTCACATGAGGCTACCTTTCAGGATTGGCAATTGTTTCAGAGTTGTGATCAGTCAAGTTGTCTTCTCCTGGTCACTTCAGAGTGACTTTGACCCTAGTTCTTTCCAGGATGCATAAGAAACAGATAGATAGAGCTTCCAGAGTAACAGTTGCAAACATAGAGAACAAACATTTGGGAATCAGCAGGGCAATTTCCATGTCTTCCCTGGAGTAGCCCAGGTAGGCAGAGGTCTGCTGTGATGGGTGCTCCTTCAATCTCTACTGGCAGCTCCGTGCTGCTACACAGGGATGGAGCAAGACCGAGGTCCCGGCATCCTCAGCCTGTGCATTTCCAAGGAAGGAAGGAATTCCATATGGCGACTCTCCCGGAAGAGGGCTAATAGCAGGAGTAGAGCTGGGACTTCACGGCTCGCATGGAGTCATCACACTGCGCATCTGAGATCAGCCCCTCAGGTAGCAGGGGCTGGCCCAGGAGACTGTCACAGGCAGGTACAGGCTGGCAGAACTCTTTCACAAAATCATCCTCTGAGGCCAGCAGCACTGCATTCCAGGAGGCAGTGTCCAGCTCTCCTGCTGTGCCCCCGTACTCCTTGGGGAGGATACTCCTTGGAAGGTTTGTGTGGAGAGAGTTCAGGTCAGATCCATGGAGGAAGAACTAAAACAGAACGGTATAAAAAGCGAAGTCAGAAGCTGTGATCACAGGCACAAAATTGGACCCTTCAACATTCCATCACAGCATCCAAGGCAGATGGCTCACAGCAGGCAAGTAAACCCAATTCCAGGGGTATCCAATGCTCTCTTCTGGCCTCCTCAGGCACTACACACACACACACACACACACACACACACACACACACACACACAAACACACACACACACACCATGCATGCATGCATGCACGCACACACACACACACACACACACACACACGCATGCATGCACATAAATTAAAAGATCTTTAAAAACATAAGACCAAGCTGGGTGGTGGTGGCACATGCCTTTAATCCCAGCACTTGGGAGGCAGAGGCAGGAGGATTTCTGAGTTCCAGGACAGCTAGGGCTACACAGAAAAACCCTGTCTCAGATTTAAAAAAAAAAAAAAAAAAAAAAAAATCCTGCCTTCATCCTGTGCTACATGAGGCTCCGTTGTAAACACAACATCCTGGTCCTGTTCACCCTCTTGACAAACAATGTATTCTTACCAAATTCCATCTTCCACTCAGAAAAAGGGTGGATCATGTTTATCTGTACCCTTTCCAAATTAAATTAGTTCCTGGACAAAAATGTTGATGTTCTAGGTGTCACAAATAAATCAGGTGAGAAAAAAAAAAATCGGAGATTTTAAAAAAAGTATCACGTACAAAGGACGTCACTTACCCTGTTTGCAATTTTCTCCTTCAGAAATGGTTTTATGATGGCGAAAATGCCCTTAAATATCCGAGGTTCGTTCACTATGTGAACTGCTTTTATCCGAATGGGGAAGCCATCCTGTGGGTGGGAAGAGCCTTGTTAGAACATCTCTAGTGTCTGCATACCGTCCCCTCTGCAGCTTCCCTCCCCATCTAAACCATAATAGGCCCTGTGGCGGGTCTGGTCTCACTCTCAGAGCCTCCTCAGAGCTGCCCTGGTGTGAACTAACAAGGACAAGCTGAGGCTGGTTCTCAGAAGAGCTAGGCAAAGAAGTGAGGAGCCCTTTTACTGCAGCAAACAAAGGCCCAAGTCCACAGAGAAAGAGTAGGCCTTCCAGGTCAGAGCTGCCGCCAGTGCATTTCCCAGGGCTGCTTGGGAAATACTATGCTAGCCAGAAGAATGCAGTGACCTACACAGTCAAATAGGTTTCCTTAGCCTTGCTCGCCTGGTGGCTCAAGCCTGCAATCACAGCTCTGCAGGAAGCCAAGGTGGAGGGTTATAAGTTCAAGGCCTGCTTAGAATGCAGAGTATGGTGGTTTGAGTAAGATAGCCTCCATAGGCTTGGGCATCTCATCACTTGGTCCCATTTAGTAGCTCTGTTTGAAAAGTCCTGGAGGAAGCATGGCCCTGGGGACAGGCTTGGAGAGCGCACAGCCCGCACTATTCATCCTGCTCTCTCATCTGTGCTTTCAGCTTCCTGTCTTGCCACAAGCTTCCACCCTTGAGGCCAGGCTTCCCTGTCATCACGGACTCTTAGCTCTCTGGAACCATATGCGAAATAAACTTCTTTTCCTGTAAGCTGCCTTGGTCATGGTGTTTGATCAAAGCGACAAAAAAGTAAACAATATACAGAATAATTCAAGGCTAGCCTGGGTTCCTTGGGGAAGCTCTGTCTCATAATACAAACTAGTTTTTGTTTCCTGGTTTTTTTTGTTTTGTTTTGTTTTGTTTTGTTTTTGTTTTTGTTTTTGTTTTTTTAATGGCTGGGCTGTGGCTCCATAGAAGAGCCCTTGCCTAACATGCCAAGCTCCAGGTTCAATCTCCAGGTCTACTCAAAAAATGTCTGGGGCTGGAGAGGTGGCTCAGCAGTTAGAGCACTGGCTGCTCTTTCAGAGGTCCTGAGTTCAATTCCCAGCAACCACATGGTGGCTCACAGCCATCTGTAATGGGATCTGGCGCCTTATTCTGGGGTGTCTGAAGATAGCTACAGTGTACCCATATAAATAAAATAAATAAAATCTTTAGTTAAAAATAGAAAGAAAGAAAGGAAGGAAGGAAGGAAGGAAGGAAGGAAGGAAGGAAGAAAAGAAAAAAACAGCAGAGTCTAAGAAGATCAGACATTCAATTTTACAGTGTTGGAGCTGTGAGGCAGGAGGATTAGGTCAATCTTTGGCTACATATCAAGTCTGAGGCCAACCTAGACTACAAGAAATTCTGTCTCAAAAAAACAAAATAAAATGATGACCAATGCAGAAGTGGTTTGTTTAAGTGAGTCACTTCACAGCTGAGCCTGGACACTGGACTCAGTGAGGGCAGCTGAGCCTGACACTGGACTCACTG
>JADRCD010232398.1:0-25426 GCA_019843815.1 Montemys delectorum
TGCTTCTGTTTTAAAATGTCGTGAGATTTCAAGAAGGATGAGGAGACGTGAGAGTTAAGCATTATGCTAAAAGGGAACTAACTACCTTACTGTTGAATATATGTCCAAAATGCTTAGCCTGGTAAGTACAGGGTTACAGAAAGGAAGTAAGGCATGGCATAAGCTTTAGAATAAGAGACAAAACATTAATTTCAGGTTTTCATAGAATTCTACAGGTATGCAAAATAACCCACAGGCAAAGACAGACTAAAAGAGAGAGTAAATGTCCAGCTAGTCCTCACTGAATTCTTGTGAAAGCTTTGTTCACATGCTATTTGTATGACATCACTCCAGGTGAAATTGCTTTTTTTAAAAAATTATTTTTGATATCAGATGTGTGTTCTGTGATCCAACACAAATGACATTCCTAGAGTAGCTGTTGTAACAGGACCCCAGACCTTAGCAAGCAGATGCCACAATGGAAGCATCATGTCGGCTGTGAAACTCTGCACATCCTGTCACCAGTCAAAAGGAAAACAAAGACCTAATCCACCCAAGACCTTAGTTCTGGGAAAGGCTCTACATCTGCTAATCTTGCTCTTTGGCTTTTGTAGTTCAGCTTCTAGCTAAATGTTCTTGCTAACTGAGATATGTCAACCGAAGATATGGTTTTGTTATTAAAAGCTCACTCTGAGAAACCTCAGTGTCACACTGGGATCCCAAACACTCAGTATAATTGCCAGTTGGCTAATAAAGACTTGGCTTAAACACATACCAGAGTGGTCTTCTCTTGTGGATGGATAACCCATAATAGTAACCATGCACAACATGAACAGGATTCCTACCATTTTCTCTAGAAATAATTTCTCTACTAAGAATCTTATCCAAAACCTGCAGCTGCTTCATATGTGCCCTATATAGAATCCAGCCTGGGTTTTCTTTTCTTTTTTTTTTTTTTAAAGATTTATTTATTATTATAAATGAGTACACTGTAGCTGTCTTCAGACCACCAGAAGAGGGTGTCAGATCTCATTACAGGTGGTTGTGAGCCACCATGTGGTTGCTGGGATTTGAACTCACGCCCTTCGGAAGAGCAGTTGGTGCTCTAACCCACTGAGCCATCTCACCAGCCCCTGGGTTTTCTAATGAAGGATGTTGCAGGGGATTTGATCACACTGTGAAACCAGAGATTGTGTTATTTACTAGGGAAAAAACTGCTTTTCGTTGTTGTATGGTTAAACCTTAGCATACACCTTTAATACAAGACTTTTCTTCTTGAATATTGTAAACAGGGTTAAATAAAGTCATCCATAGGTTAAGAGGCAGAGCAAACACCCAGTTGACAGGAAGTAAAATAGGATTATTAAGGAAAAAAAAAAAAAAACCACCGGGCGGTGGTGGTGCATGCCTTTAATCCCAGCACTTGGGAAGCAGAGGTGGGTGGATTTCTGAGTTTGAGGCCAGCCTGGTCTACAGAGTGAGTTCCAGGACAGCCAGGGCTATACAGAGAAACCCTGTCTCGGGAAAAAAAAACAAAAACAAAAAAAGCAAAAAAAACAAAAACAAAAACAAAAAAAACCCAAAAACCAAAACATGGAGATTAAGAGAGAGTCAGAAGGACTGATAGAGAAATGCACAGAAAGTAGAAGGGGGGACATTTGATTTGAAGGAAGTTTTATGGAGACTGCATGAGAGGGACATTCATTCATTCTAGCACAGCTAAAGATGATCAGCTGGGTGCTTATTCTGCCTTTCAGAGCAAGCAGGCTTTTACTCCAGCATCTGGCTCCCAAATCTTCAATGGTAAAATTGAGTGATTGAGATTTTGTTAAAAAGCAAAAACAAACAAATGAACAAACAAAAACAGAAGGACACAAAGGCAGGACAGATATCACAAGGTCTAATCCTGTTAGGAATTCCAGGCAGGAAGTAAATGAGATGTCTCAAGCAGATAATACCCCCCAGCCAGCAGAGAGCAAACTCTATAGTTAACTTTATTCCCCAAACTGAGTGGCCTCCAGGGAAAAAAGGATCAGGGACCAGAATGTGGATCTTATTTTTTCTCCTTGATTTTATGTTGTAAACCAGCCAAGCCCAAGATATATCTGACCTCCTTTACCACTTCATCTTCCATGTTGGATAAGTAGGTTCAGCAGACACATATATATTTTGCCCAGATTAGCAATAGTAAACCTGTAAATAGTAACAGTGACTCATTTGTAAACATCAGTTCATTCCTCCAGGATGGACTGCCAGGAGTTAACTGCAGCTCTTTATCCTATTTTGTAGAGCCAGATAAAGAACAGACCTTAGAAAAGGAATGTACAGTGTGCGCTGGCTGCTCTGATGACATCATTTTAAATCTTAAATTATATGCATATGTAAATCTGTTTTTCTTAAAGACTGTAACAGTGGGGCTGGAGAGACATTACAACAGTTAAGAGCGCTTGCTGCTCTTGCAGAAGAGGAGAGTTTGGGTCCCAGGACCCACATTGAGCAGATTACAGATGCCTGTAATTCTAGCCCTAGTGATCCAGTACCTACTTCTAGCCTCTACAGGCATCTCCCCCCACCACCACCAGCCACAGTTAGGATCTTACAAACCAGTACCTAAATGCCTGTGTTCAATTTGCTCTTAATATTTTGACATTATTCCAAATCCTTCAGGTTTCTATCCTTTATATTAGGAGAAAAGACTGATTTGACTCACAACTTAGTAATGAATTAGGATGTTTAGTTTCTAAGCAGTCACATGAGCTCTGCAGGATCATTTTATTGTATACACTGGATAGCATAAGCAGCGCCACTGTCGACTTACTGGACACTTATGGCAGAAGGCCATTTGGGAGCTAATGACTTTAAACAGGAAACTCCCATTAGGATGCTAATCAAAGGCCAATGTATATACAACATACTCCACTTTCATGACAGCTGTCATGCTGTAAAAATACTATAGGGCTGGGTAGCCAGTCGGAATGTGGAACACGTGAACTTCGGTGACATTGGTTCAGACAGGCTGCACAGCCTTTACTCCAACTTCACAGGTTTGATGTTAAAAGCTTAGGAATGTTCCCAGTTGGTAAATTTGATAATAAATTTCCCTTCATTATCCCCATACCAATCTTCATCTGTATTTGTTTTTAGAAAACAGTACAGATTTTGGAACCTTAATACTTTGAGAGATTTTACAAATGGTTTACATGATTATACATCTGAAAATGGGTCTTTTGGACTGTTAAACTGCTGTGGTGGCATGGCCCCTATAGACAGACTCAAGTGTTTGAATGCTTGGCCTATGGGGAGTGGCACTATTAGGTATGGCCTTGTTGTTGGAGTAGGTGTGACTTTGTTGGAGGAAATGTGTCACTGTGTAGGTGGGCTTTGAGGTCTTCTATGCTCAAGCTACAGTGAGGCACACAGTCTCCTGCTGTCTGAAGATCAAGATGTATAACTCTCACTTCTCCAGCACCATGTCTGCCTGCATGCTGCCTTGCTTCTTGCCATGATGATAATGGACTGAACCTCTGAAACGGTAAGCCAGCTCCAATTAAAAGTTTTCCTTTAAAAGAGTTGCCTTGGTCATGGTGTCTTTTCACAGTAATGGAAACCCTAACTAAGACAATGTCCTTTAAAAACTCAACATTTTCCATTATAGTTTTAAGTGTGTTTTTTTTTTTTCCTACTGAGGAAATATCTTTAGACTTACCATCAAGTGGATTCAAGTACCCTGTGGGCAAGTCTGTGGAGATATTTTCTTGATTAGTGATTGATGTGTATGTGTATGTGGGGCAGCCCATTGTGGATGGTGCCACCCTGGGTAGGTGGTCCTGGGTTATGTAGAAAGCAGGTTGAAAAAGCCACAAGGAGCAAGCCAGTAAGCAGTATAGACTCTGCTTCAGTTCCTGCCTCCAGGTTCCTGCCTTGAGTACCTGACTTGACTTCTCTCAGTGATAGACTGTGACCTCAGAGGTGTAAGCTTATAAATCCTTTCCTTCCTAAGCTAGTTTTGGTTAGCATCTTATCACATCAATAGAAAAAAAGCTAAGACATGTGTTATATATTTGATAACATAGACATGTATATGATTATATATGTATATGTATATACATATGTATATGTATAAAATTTTCAAACTGACAAGCCTGACCTAGCTTCCAAATAGTAGTCATTATTCTTCAAGAGTGGAACAGGC
The DNA here is from genome assembly GCA_019843815.1 of Montemys delectorum. NCBI lineage: Eukaryota > Metazoa > Chordata > Mammalia > Rodentia > Muridae > Montemys > Montemys delectorum. Next base: position 4,172 of record JADRCD010232398.1, read on the forward strand.
TGTCACAAAGGCAACATCATCTATATTGATAATATCTTAATTAAAATTAAAAATAAACATCACAGAATTTCTTTAGTTTCTCTCTGTTTGGAGACTTGAAGTGCTGGCCTCTTCATAGCATGGCACATGGCCATGTATTTTAAAACCAAGGCCAATTTTTAAACCACAGCAAGCCATATCCTTAACTTGTCAAAAGAGACAGGCTGATACGTACATTTTAAACAACAGTTGTATGGTATGGTAACAGCTTTCAGGAGAGAACATCCTGGTTCTGATTTTCATAGAGAAACGAGAGAAAGGGAACAGACTTGAACTGCAGCTGGAGACATTTAAATGAGACATCAGGAATGACGTTCCGTATCTGCAAGACAGGAGACAGCCTGGGGATTTCGAGAACAAGAATGTATGGAAGCAGCCTTGCTCCTATCAGTCTTGGAAGTGCAAAGGGTCATCCATGTCATACATCCTTTGAAATCGAGGTTCTGTCTAACCACAGGTATGTAGAGCTTAGCTGTTCCTGAGAATCCAGAGCAAGGCAGAAAGGACTGTTTAGACTAGAACAAGGAAGCCTAGTGCTCCATCTTCAAGAGCCCATCCTGCTGTAAAGAGCAGTTGGTACTCTAGCAGGACCAACAAAAAGGCTTGGAATATAGGGATCATCTATAGTCCAGTGCTTTTTCTCCATTGTTGATAAGCATCTACAGACAAGCTGTCAAGTTTCATGGCGAGTAAGGTACTCTTTAGTGTAAATATTAAAAAGACATCATTGTTCATTCTTATATGGGAGAAGAGTTATACAAAGAAAACAATTAGAAAAGTACAACAGAACACAGTCATGAACCCTCTGGTGAAGTAAAGCAACAGCAGGAGGGCTAGGTCTGTCTCAGAAGAGGAGAGATGTTTCAGGAGACTCTCTGATGGAGTGATTTGAACAGTTATGGAGGTTTGAGAGGGTCTTGCAGATGTTGCCTATATGTGGTGAAACCCCAAAGAGGGAGTTTTATAAATAGTGGAGAGTGTGTCACATGGAGAAGCTGACTTCAATCTACATGTGTGAGTGAACAGGGAGGTGATAAACTAAATAACTAGTGGTGTGTGGTCTCAGAATTCTTTGAAAGTCAGCCAGGAATGTCTGGATTTGAGGATGAAGGGGGAAAGAGCCATGTGTGCTTTGGGGTAGGGTGGGGTATACTGAAAATCCTGTTATAGATTTGTTTGGCAGAAATCCCCCAAAAAAGTTCAGGTATTTCATAAAGGTTTGGTATATAATAAAAGATCAGCTTCTCCTTCCAGTTTTATGTATCAAAATGTAGTGGTTGACCTAGTGTGCTTAAATTACTACTCTGATATTTTAGAGAATGCTTAAGAGAAGATGTCTAGGTAAAATAAGACAGTCTAGCCTCCTCCTCACCCAGCTGTGCTGACCTGAAACCATCACCAGATGGCCATGTTGACCTCGGTCTTCACACTTAAACCCTTTCCTCAGCTTTGATCCTGTTTGGTGTTTTCACTGCAAGGGTACAGCTGCAGCCAGAAATGCTGGTACTCTGGACTTCTTAGCTGTGGAATCATTTGTGGCTTTGTTTCAAGCACCCAATATAATCCTTACAATAGGCCATGAGCCATTGGAAAGGGACTTGGGAGGAGCACAGGGTGTTGTCTCCACACACCAGGGCAGCTGGTCTAACAGAACTCAGAAATCAGTCCTTTCTTTCTTTCTAGGTTGCTGTGTTTTTAGGTTTTACTTTAAAAGAGGGATTAAGCTGGATAAATGTAAAACAAATTCACATAAAAGGAACTTTATTTGTACATAAGCTAGATGCTAGCCTGACATTCTAGGGTAATTTAGATCCCCATGGCAGCTGAGTAGGAAAATTTAGTTGCCTGAAGATATAGAAGTCTCTGGGGACTCAACCAGTTCTACAAGTTGAGCACATTTGGACCAATCACGCAATTTAGCCCTGGAGAAGAGGCTGTGCAGTAAGAACAGTGTGCAGTGCTTAGACTTGCAGGCCCTGGTGTCTATGGAACACTGGTGGATTTGAAGAATTCAGTCCCTGGAGTAAGAATTTCTCATTAGACTACTTAAATCAATAGTTTCAACTCCAAAGGAAGTTGTGAGGACATTTGTCCACACAAGTAGATTCGAAGGTGAAACAGTCTTAGTCCCATCTTAAGAGGAGTTTTCATGCTCAGTGTGGCTGCAGTAGCAGAGGGCTTGCCTCTTCATTGACATAAGAACATAAAATAGAAGTCTTTCTTTATGTTCTGCCCATGTTGTCTTAGATCATATGCTCATACTTGACCTAATCTCAGCAGATGGGACTACCTTTGACTTGAATGAAGCAAATTTTGTCCTGGGAAACACCAGTAGAGCCAACTATTCCCAAACTATGGGAAATAGAAACAAGTTCCTGAAATGCTTGGTTCTTTGGTGACTAATGAATGATTTTCAGGTAGCAGGCATTGCTTATGGCACTGATCTCACATCTGTACTGGGAGAACAGAACATGAATCAGGCATACTTCTTCAAGAACTATGGGGATTGGTGACCATAGCAAATGCACAAATCATGAACTCACTGCCTGGGATTGGAGATGAGTGAAAAGTCAAGAAATATATTTTGAATTCAGTTCCTAGCATGCATATAGCAGCTTAGTACATCTGTAACTCCAGTTCCAAGGGATCCAACACACTCTTTTGGTTCCCAGGGGTACCAGGTATGTCATTTGTGCAGCACACATACTGGCCCTGCCTACGTCCTGCCACATGACCTGTTACCTCTCAGTCGCTAGTCTTAGCTCCTCCTTTCTCCATGTCCAGCTGTTGACTCCTCATGCCTGAGATTCCTTCCTAGAGTCCCTATCTCTGCTGGAAGTTCTGCCTCTCCTCTCTTGCCTCAGCTATTGACTGTTTAGCTCTTTATTTAACCTACCAGAAGGTGATGGAGGACAATGTGTACAAAATATGGAGGCACAAGATGCTTTATAAGAATGATAATACCAAACAAAGTCTGGGCTGTAATCAGATCTCTGCCATTACAGAAATCAGCCTTTGGATCAAAGACAATCTTTACACAGGGCACAGAAAGATTATCCCAATATAATTTAACATAAGGGAAGACAAAAATCTTCATGGACTCCAATGAGTCCAGACCCAAAAGGCCTTTTGCCTCACCCCTTTTCTGCTACCAGCTTGAGTGTCCTGCCCTGATGCCTGTCAGGCTAAGGAAATATTGCTCCCTGGTATTTGAGAAAACAGAAATGGGAGCCTCTCCCAACTCGTTCCTATGAAACACTAATGAAAGAATTCTCACCTTCTAAAGCGAGTTCCAAGACTGTCCTCAGAGAGGTGTTCCTCCACTGTCCACATCCATAAGTAAGGGAATGTCCCCATGTCAGAAGACACAGAACCAAAGTGGCATAACCTCCCAAGACACAGGGCAATGCTCTCAATGAAGATCAAATTAAGAGTTCTTTATTTGCCCTAGTCAAGAGCAGTTTCATGCCACAAATAACTTTTGACCTTGAATCTAGACAGGAGGGGGTTTATAAAGCGCAACTGTAATATCACACCAGAGGTCTGCTGGGAGGGACAACCACTCAGGTGATTACCATCAACTCATATCCTGTTGCCTCCATCCAGACTTCTGCCTGGTTGTCCATAAAATCAGTTTTGGTGCCCTACTTGAATCCAGGCATAGGTCTCTACTTAGCTGCTGTCTTAGTTAGGGTTTTACTGCTGTGAACAGACACCGTGACCAAAGCAACTCTTATAAGGACATTTAATTGGGGCTGACTTACAGGTTCAGAGGTTCAGTCCATTATTAATCAAGGTGGGAGCATGGCAACATCCAGTCAGGCATGCTGCCGGAGGAGCTGAGAATTCTACATCTTCATCTGAAGGCTGCTAGTGGAAGACTGGCTTCCAAGCAGCTAGGATGAGGGTCTTAAAGCCCATACCCACAGTGACACATCTACTCTAACAAGGCCACACCTACTCCAACAGGGCTGCATCCTCTAATAGAGCCACTCCCTGGGGACTGAGCATATGCAAATCATCATGGCCGCCTCTACCACCTCACTTCTTACCCAGACTTCCCACATCCTCCTCCAGAGTCTATCCTGGTAACTGTGAAGAGCTTTTCTGAAACCCCCAAGATTTAGCCTGGGTCTCACAACCAGTACACGAGCTTAGTCTGGCCTCCCTGCCTTCACTGCAAAGCTGTAGCAGCATAGCTGTAACCTGAAGGTGTCATATTGCCCTGGCTTTTGTCAGTTGTTTGCTTACACTGGTCTTTAGCCATTTGGTTATCCCTAGATGTTCTTGATGTGGCCGGTATTGGGGAGGTAGGCCTAACCTAGATGTTCCTGGTGCAGTAGGCCTCTAATGAACAGCCTTTGGATGGACAGTGGAACTCAGCAAATAGTGCAAGTCTCCCAGTACCTGTGTGTGGCCCAGAGGACTTGGCAGGCAGGGAATTGGGTGGAGGGAAGGGATCTGACCTGTGTGTTTCTAGTTAGTTCTGCAGGTCTGGTGAAGGCAGAGTGAGAGGTAAGTGAACAATAGAGTTCTAGGGGGACAGCACACAGCTCAGAGCAGCCAAGTGTGTCCCTGAGGACTTGACAAACAGGGCAATGGGTCCCATCCCTGTTTTAAATAAATATTTCACATAACTGATGACTCAAAGAAGTTTTATTTAAGTATGATGCCAAGCTGTTGGACACATTTTACAAAGCCAATTGATTAGGAAGTTTATGTACAATGCAGAGGAATTTTCAAGCAGTTAACAGGGCACATGGACCCCGTACCTTAGCCTCAGTTACCCTTGTCTGCCTTGTGTAGTCTGTTTGGCGTCACTGTTGTCTCAATCACACTTATTTTATTTCAATAGTATGGAAGTCTAAAAGATAAAGATGTATTTGGTGTCTTTCGTTTCGCGTGTGTGTGTGTGTGTGTGTGTGTGTGTGTGTGTGTGTGTGTATACATGTATGTGGAGACATGTGAGTGTACCATTACATGTGAAGGTCAGAGGACAGTGTGAGAGGTTAGACTCTCCTTTTGTCCTGTTTGAGTCAAGGTCTCTCTGTCAGTTCCTCGTTCTGTCAGGACAGCCCACAGATTTCTAGATGAGCTGTTGTCTCCTCTTGTCTCCCTGAAGAAGCACTGAGATTACAGATGTTCACCACTGTATCTAGTTTCTCTGTGGATTTTAGGGATCCCAACTCAGGAGTCCAGCTCATGCAGTCATAGTGTTATTATCTACTAAACTAACTCCCAGCCTAGGATACAGACTTACAAAGAACCCCCAAATCTACAATTCTATTATTACATCAAGTACAATAAAAATGAATTCTATAATTCTATTATTTAGCCCATGCTCAATTACTCTGATTTTTCTCATGTATAGGAATTTTTAAAAGTCTACTAATTCATAAAATAGGATCAGTATGCCATGTTTGATGCATAAAAGTTTCTCTCTATCTCTTTCATATCCCTTGTTGACTGTATCCTCATTGTGGTGGTTTGATTAGCTCTGGGCCCCATAGATTCATGTGTTTGAATGCTTGATCACTTGGAGTTAGGCAGTAGGTGTGGCCTTGTTGGAGAAAGTGTGTCATTATATAATCGGACTTTGAGGTCTCCTGTGAGGTCTCAAAAGCTCTGCCTAGTGTGGAATCAGAGCCTTCTGGCACCTGCTGAAGTCAGTCTGCTTCCACTGCCTTCTGAAGAGATGTAGAACTCTAGGCTCCTCCAGAACTAAATCTGTCTGCAAGATGCCATGCTTCACACCATGATGATAATGGACTAAACCTCTAAAACTGTAAGCCAACCTCAATTAAATGTTTTCCTTTATTAAGAGTTGCCTTGGTCATGGTGTCTCTTTACAGTAATAAAACTCAAAGTAAGACACTCATCAACACCATTAGTCCAATAGCTTACTGCTCTCTTTACTAGGAACACCCATTGAGTAGCCAGAGGAAGACCTAGCCTTTGATTTGGAGGCAGAGGCATGTAGATTTCTATGAGTTTGAGGCCAGCCTGGTCTACAGAGCAACTTGTAGGACAGCCAGGGCTACACAGAAAAATTCTGCATTGAATCCATCTCCTCCCCAAAAGTAAAATGTTCAGAGCATTTTTAGGTACTTGTGCAGTTACTAATGTGCTGCACCTAGTCCTGGTACCTGTATTCTTTAAGAAGCTTCCCCTTGGGTCAGTACTTAGAAGTGGAACTCCATCAGATGTAGGTCATGTTGCCAACTGGATTCTGTGCTAAATTGTTTTCCAAAGCAGTTGTACAAGTTTTCTCTCCAACAATATACATTGTTGTAATTTTTACTTTTGTGTGTATGTGTATGAAATGTATACTAGAGAAGACATGAGATTCCTGGAGCAGACATCTTCTTTAAGAGCAACAAGGGCTCATAACCAATCAATGTTTCCTGCACCACAACCAGCCATCTTTAACTGATCTCTCTCTCACAGTCAGCCTCATTCTCTGTTGCCAATCCAAACAATGATTACTTAACAATTAGTGTTGTTTGGGAGAGAAGAGCAAAGTTTTGAAGGGAGAAGATGAGTGAATAGAAAGTAAGGACAATAAGAGACAGTTGTCTCTCTGCCTAGAACCATCAACCCCAGCTCAGCTCCCTCTTCCCTGGGCATGTGGTGGAGAAGGGGCTAGCAAGCAAGGTTTAAAGGCCAACTGGATGAGAACTTCACCAAGTCTCCCTTAATGACTTCAGCAAAGTTGAGAGCTTCCCTCCTCCATTATAGGTGCCTTGCTCAGAACAAAACTGCAGACTTCATTGAGTCCCTCTAATAATTTAAGTTCCCTTTAAGTTATGAAGCTGTGGAAGCTGTGAGTCATTTGGGAATAGTCACACTTTTTTCTTCATCTGTGTTTTCCCAGGTCCAAGCAAGGATCAACATCAGGGCTGATTGAGTGAATGTCATTGAAAGCATCTATACATTTCAAGTTATCTTTGTCTACTCCTTCCACCCAGAGAGAACCTATCTTCTACAGCAGTTTATTGGGAAATTTTCTCCTAACCACAGGCAGACACAAGGTTTTTATCAGTTGATATGACACTCCGTCATAAATTCCATAATCTATGTCTAGAAATGCTTACATGTAGGGCTGTATATAATAAGCAGGGGAGCAAAGCGTTCACCTGCATCAGGCTGTAAGTCAAACCATTGTGATCAAGTCATTACCCCTGTAATGTTTTCTGTCATGTCTAATTACAACCCCAGCTCCCCTCAGGTTAAATGAAGCCAGCTGCCTATTTTGTTACTAAACCTTCTGGAACACAGCTGGCCAGTGTGTTTACCTACTTTTATGGCTGCTCTCATTCTGCTATCATGGACTCTAGTAATTGTCACACAAAAGATTGTGCAGTAAGCAAAGCCTATACCATAATCTAAGCCCTCAGAAAATTTGCTAATTTCTTTCTACAGTTGATAAATTAAGATTACAGAAGGAAAAATTATTTTGTGTCTATGTCAGATGAATAGCATAGTCCTTTAATTTAAACTATTAATATTATTATCAATTTTTTAACGTCGAAATGCATCTTTTGACCTTGCCTATTTTTAGTTGGTTAAGTAAAAGAATATCATGATTGTTCAGTACTCCTGGATGTCCCTGTTATATACATGGCCCTTTAAAAATTATAGATGAAGATTCATTTCTGTCAATTGTATTAAATTGCTTGTTAAGTAATAGTTACATTAAATTTGTGGCCAGTGGAAAAATTATACACAGAGAAGAGTGTCATCTCCTTACTAGGTGGGGATGGTATCCCAGGGTTGACCTACACACATGTACAGGGGAGCTCAAACCATGCTTCTCCATATGCATCTCTGACTTTACTGAACAAGGCCTAGAAGCTGCTAGGGTGAGACAGTTCCCTGCCAGCTGTGTACTTGTGCAGAACACAGAAGCATTGGTTGTTTTGGAAAAAAATCTGGAATAAATGATCACTAATACTTTGGCTCCTACAATGGCTGTTTCACATGTTAGACTGTGTGTGACTGTCAGAAGAGTCAGAAGGGCCATAGTGGAAGAACTCATCTGTATGCATCAGCATAGCCTGAGGGTATATAAGCACATATTGGCTGAAGGACCAGAAGATGCTCTCTAGATGTGCACTGTATCTCCCCAGAGTAAACTGTACCTTTGGAAGATAGAAGTAAGACAGTGGAGAGAGTGGAATCCCACTTTGAGAATGTCATACATTTTAGGAGCTTCCTGGGTCTTGAAGAATTGCTTGCTTTTTGTGAATTAAGGAGGGATTGTTTCCATTTGGAGCAATCAGGTATGAAGCACAGGCCTCTACAGGTGGTAGCCCAGCAATGTATGCTGGGAAAGAAACATCAAAATGCAGGGCTGTGCCAACACTTGGAAATTCAGAGGCACTAGGAAAGGCACAACCCTCAAAGCCTCAGCTCAAGCTGGAAACAGCTGGACTCTAAAGCCTAAAGAGGCCCCTGGCTAGTGGGAGGGTGGAGTTTAGGGTGAAATGCTCAGAGAAAGTTTTAGTTTGCTGGCTCTAGCATTCTAAGACATATAAGAAGAAAAACCCTGATCCTACTCATAAAGTATTAAAAGCAGATATGACTAAGTTCTAACAAGGTTCAGCAAAACACAGGCCTTCCTAGTCCAACTTCAGTTTATACATACTCTGTCCTTTGGACACGGAAAACTGTTACTTTAAGAGTGTTAACATTATGTGCCTCAGTCTTGATAATAATTTTACACGGAATAACCACTATATAGCAGAAAAAATGGTAAATTATTAAGAACAGTAGGTGTGGTGGCTTGAATAAGAATGGTCTATATAGGCTCCTATATTTGAATGCTTAGCCATTAGGGACTGGCACTACTTGAGAAGGACTAGGAGGTATGGTTTTAATGGAAGAAGTGTGTCACTGGGGGTGGGCTTTGAGGTTTTGAAAGACCCCCAGAGCTGGGGAGACCCTCACTCAAGTCTTGGGATGACGTGGCCACCCAATAACTCACGAGAGACCATTCTTGCTGCAAGCACATGAGGTTTATTCAGGGTTGGCCAGATCTGGGGTCGAACACGTAGCCTAGCAGGCCAGAGGAGTTTGACCCCGAGCACAAGGAACAAGGGGTATTTAAAGGGAAAAATCACAACCTGGGAGGGTGAGGGGGTAACCAAGGATATACAACATAAAAACAGTGGAAAATTCCAAAGAAACCCACTCCCTAGTTGAGTCAGGGTCACAAGGAAGTTGTTCTGCTCACTCATTGTCTGGAAGAATGTGATTTTGGTCACAAAATTGTGGTTTGGTCAATGCTATTCACTTTATGGCTGACCGTTCCATAGAACCATCCAGATGGCTCATATCCTGCTTTTTGTTCTCGGACCTAGCTGGGCGGGGAGGGGACTTTGTGGCCAACAGGTTCCTGAAACTGGCTAGTCTACATTCTTGGCTCCTTACAGAGGTTTACCATGCCCTTCCAGGTAAAGGTTACACAGTATACATTCCCATCAATACATTTCTACTAAATGCTCCTTTTTTTTTCTTAATTTTAAAATTCCCCAGCCCTACAGTTTCAGTATCTCAAGCTAGGCACAGAGTCTTTCTCTTTGGATCTATAGGAAGAACTCATAGCTACTTCTCTAGCATCCTGTCTGCCTTCATGATACCATGCTTTCTGCCCTGATGACAATGGACTAACCCTTTGAAACTGTAAGCAAACCTCAACTTTCTTTCTTTCCTTCTTTCTTTCTTTCTTTCTTTCTTTCTTTCTTTCTTTCTTTCTTTCTTTCTTTTTAGTTTTTGGAGACAAGGTTTCTCTGTGTAGCCCTGGCTGTCCTGAAACTCACTCTGTAGATCAGGCTGGCCTCAAACTCAGAAATCCGCCTGCCTCTGCCTCCCAAGTGCTGGGATTAAAGGTGTGTGCCACCACTGCCTGGCTCAACTTTTGTTTATAAGAGTTGCCATAGTCATGGCATCTCTTTACAGCAACAGGACAGTCACTAAGACAGTAAGACAATGTGAATCACAGTTAAGGGAAAAGAATGTCAATACAAGCAGATCCATTGATAGCCAAGTATGCAGTTGGTAAGCAGAGAAGTTTTTAATTATTATTAAAATGTGCAAAAATTGAGTAAGTTCAACAGCATGAGAGAGGCAATTGTTAAAACTGCAAAGGCCATGGTAAGTAAGGGACATCTGAGAGGATTCCATAGACTGTGGGTGCCATAGAGATGTGGTAACTAAATATATTATGGAACACTGAAACACAGAAAGGACATCAAGTGAAACTAAAGAATTTTTAATAAATTTTAGTGTATCATCCATGGAGAAGTAGGACACCAAATATCATGTCCCTGAAATACCTCTTTCCATTGCTAAGGATCTGACCAAGCTGAAGAAACTATGGCAACAGACTGGTTCATGATGGCAACACCCAGCTACTTCTCCCTGGCATACTGAGAACTCTGTAAGCTAGCATTATTGTAGAAAAAGCCTTGCTGTACATATACTAATCCTTGGAATGTGCTCATACAAAGAAAAAGCAGGCTAACCAACTGTTGATGGGCTTCAGCACATAGCCCTCCCTGACCTCAGTAGATCTGTAAAAAGTTTGTGGTCCAGCCACCACTTCTGGGCCTCCTGGAGTGCTTCCTGCTCAGCATGCATGCCCACTCTCCGCTGATAAGTGTCAATAGGCCTTTGTCGTATATTCTTTTCTTTCTTTATTCTTTTTCTACCTATGCCACCATCCTAGCATAGCCAGGCCACAGACAGTTCACATGAGATTTGTTAATACCAATGTGTTAGTGCACACTGTTGATAGTGACAAACATACCTCCAAATGAAAGACGTTAGCAAGAGAAGCTAGCATGGGCATATGGAAACTGTACAATGTTTGCAACTTTTCTGTAACTTAAAATGATGCTTTGAAATGTTGTTTTAAAACATCTGTATGAAAATGTCAACTCGTCTCTAGCAGGGAGGCAAGAGAAAATGAAGCAGAAGAAATATGTGAGACAAAAAAATAGTCAAGGAATTTTCAAATTATTGGAAGATAGTAAGGCTCACAGATAATAAATTCAGTGACTACTAATGGAGTTGATGGAAAGAAGACATAGTAGGTACATCAGAGTCCAACTGCTACAAGCCGAAGGTAAGGTGAAACCCTGGGAGTATTTCAAGACAAATATGTACTGCTTTGAGAACAGGACAGAATGTACTAGATCAGTGGTCCTAAACCTTTCTGATGCTGTGATCTTTTAATACAGTTCCTTACGTTGTGGTGACCCCTAACCATAAAATCATTCTTGTTGCTATTTCATAACTATTATGAATCATAATGTAAATGTCTGATGTTTCCAATGGCCTTGGGTGATGCCTGTGAAGGGGTTGTTTGACCCCTGCCTACCCCAGACCCCAAGGGATCGCAACCCAGGTTAAGAACCACTGCACTAAACTAATATATTTATGTAGTAGAGTGAAAAGTCATATTAATTAGACACATCTCTTCAAAATAGGAGTTTATAAATATGTCTGTATGTATGTGTATGTGTGTATGTGTGTGTGTGTATGTGTGTATGAGTCAGACAGACAGGAGAGAGAGAGATTGAGAGAGAGGGAGAGTGGACACAGATTCAGAGAGATGGAGAAAGGATGAGTGGCTATATGTCTTCCTATTGCTGATAATTTTAAGTAGTTGATTATCTTTCATAATAGATAATAATTTTCACAGACTCTGGTTTTGTTTTTATCAACATAATATTTTTATTGATTTTTTTTTGAGAATTTCACATCATATACCCCATCACACTCACTTCTCAGCCTTCTGTCTACCCCCCTGGCCTCTGTGTCCCCCTCAACAGGAACAAAAATAAAGTCTAATTTGTGTTATCTCTATACTCACTGGAACATGATCAAACTCTCAGTGACCTGCCTCTTAAATAGAACTGAGTTCTTCTCCCTGCTGCTAGAAGCCATCAATTGTGGAGAGCTATGCTTCAGTGTCCTTCTCATATTTTTAAAGAGTTCTCTTGATGGCTTCCTGTTTAGGCTGTTACTTTGGGGGTGTGGGTTGGGGTTAGGATAGGGGTTGTCATAGAAGCCTTCCATGTCCCTCATCTGCACGTGGAGGGGCTTGGGGCACTGCCCCATGTGACTGATTGTCACGATCCTCTCCATGGGGTGCTGTGGTCACCTGACAAGGGCCTGGTTGAGGAGCAGGTGAAGTACCTACTGTCTTCTGGCATGAGGTTCCAGGGATTCCAAACTCACTCAAGCTTACTAAGTTTCCTGGCATGATCCACTACCCCACAGACTAAGACTATGCCACTCAAAAGCTGAATTATATAAGGTCTCAGTAATCAAGACCATTTGCTATTGACATAAGCATAGACAAAGGGATAATTCAAACACTAAATCTGGGTAACAAAGGTCCAGTAAGATGCATTTGAACAACTGATTTTTAACAGGATATGTAGCAGAGCCAGAACAGCTCTTTGACTGTCAATATGCAATACAGCTTTGGTTCAGTGTTATATTATATAAGTTAACTAAAAGCATATTTCATATGTAAATGTTAAATGTAAAACTGTAAAACTTCCAGACAAAACACAGGAGAGAATCATGAGTTAGGCCAGGATTTCTGAAATGTGATAATGAAAGAAAGTATAAACCTTCAAACCTTCAAAGAAAAATAAGGTATATTGAATTATGTCAAAAATAAAAACTATTGTTTCTGAAGAGACAATATTAAAAGAATAAAAGCCATAGACTGTGAGAAAATATTTGTGTGTTTGATAAAGAATATGTAAGTATTTATTTTACAGCATGTATTAATAACTTTCAGAACTTACTAGTATGGAAAAACTAAAAGTTAGGGAAAAATTTGAACATTTCACCAAAGGAAACATACAAATAGTAAACTAGACAGAACATGAGGTTGGTGTCATAGTCATTAGAAAACGGCGAGTCACTGCCCTGGGGAGATGATGTTCTACATTCATCAAAGTGGATAGAGTTAAAAACAAAAACCAAACCAAAACAAAAAAAACCTCTGAGTTTTGGGGCAAAGCAAGAAACAAGTACCTCTTACATACTGCTGCTGGGAATATAAAAGGACAAAATGAACAAGTCACTTGAGCTAATTTTTTCTATCATTTCCTAAGGAAGTCATTACACCCTGGAAAGGTCTCACAGAGACAATCCTGAGCTGTCTGTTATTTTGGGTGTGTCTGAGGAAGTGTGTCCTGAGGGGATAAAGCACATGACCTTCTCCAGTGTGAACAGTCCATCCATTCTAAGTGTGACTAGAATAAAATACCAATGAAGAAACAACTCTCTTTCTTTGCCACTCTCCAAGCCAGGCACCAGCTTTTTCTTGCTTTTGGCTTTGAACTTGACTGTGATTCACACTATTGTTTCTCCTGGGTCTCCAGCTTGTCACCCACAGATTCTGAGACTTCTCATGCTCCATCGTTACGTAAACCAATTACTTCTAGTAAAGTTTATGTATATATGCATATATCTCCTTCTATACTATTGGTTCTGTTCTGAGAACATGGACTAGTACACATTCCTATGTGTTTACCTGAGAAAATGAAAACATATGTCTAGTTTTACACAGATGATTATAGCAGGTCTACTCCTAACTGTAAAGAACTAGAAATGACTCAGGGGTGTCACAGGACAGGCAGGATGTGGCATATCCATATAATTAAATACTATCAAGCAAGATACAAAGGAATTATTTATGGATATAACCAAAATGACTCTCAAAATACCCATGGAATGACAGAAGCTGTATACAAAGGCTCATATGCTGTATATCTCCACTTGTGAGGTGTTCTAGGAAAGCAAATTAATCTGCTGTAACAAAATTCTGGCTAGCAGTGGGAACTCTGGGAGTGCATAGGGCATAAAGAGCCTTCTAGGGGAGGTGATAAGCTCAGTGCTTGGAGTGCCTGGGAGGTTTATTGGGGTTATAGTCTATCAAGCTAACTATGGTGCACACTTTAAATAGATGCAGAATGTCATAGCCTTTGTCAGTTAAGCTTCAGTGAGAAAGCAGATATGTCTCTATACATATGCAAATGTGTAATGCATATGTAAATACACAGAAAGCAGAGAGTTGGTTCTGCACAGGAGAGTGGATGGGAGATTTAACACTTTATTGTATATAGTTTCAGAATTTAAAAAAGATTTTAGTTTTAATTGTGTGTATATGTATGTGGAGCTAGAGTCCAGGCTGTTATGAACTTCCTGGCCTGGGTGGAACAAACTGAACTTGGATCCTCTGGAAGAACAGTAAGCTTTTTCAAATGGGTCATCTCTCCATCCCTAGTTGCATGTGCTCTAAAGTATACTAATATAATTCTTTCATATGAGAGTGTGTTGGGGATATTTGTACATGTGTATGTATGCTTACTCATGGATACACATAGGAGGGTCAGGATATCTTTAGCGACTTTTCTACTTTATTTTTTGAGACCTTAATGGAACCCAACCTATGCGTGATGTCTGATCACTTTGGCCTGTTTGCAGTAAGATTCTTACTATGTCTGCTTAGTCATCATCTCTCTTCTCCACGATGTGACTTTCTGTCCACTGAGCCCTGCTTTGCCTCTCAGCTACATTCTATCATTTTCCACATGCTGTATGCTGGATTCAGAGCTCAGCCCAGTTTCTCTAGAAACTCGATCTTTGGATGCATATGATCAGTGAAGGAATGGAATGGGACTGGGGGTAGGGAGAATGGATGGGGAGGGTGGGGAGGAACTCATTGTTATGGTTCCTACACAACATTGTCTCCAAAATATAACAATTTTCACTGAGTTGCTTTTGTTTAATGAAATAAGGAACACTTTCAGCAAAATGACAAGTGTTTTCATAGTCTGATACCTTAGCAAAAATCTTCTCAACATTTTGATGAAACCTAAGCCAGGACCACATGTGTATGTACTTGGCAGTGTGATGATTCACATGTGCACAGCTGAGCTCATTCTGTTTCGGGGTTTGCATCCCGTTTTTCATTAACTATCATAGCACTAGAATTTCCAACTAAATTTATTTTCTTGGAAACATGCCTTTTACGGGATCACAATGTTTGGGACATTGAATAATTTACAACCAATTCCTTATGGTTGGATATAGGATTTATTTACCATTTTTAAATAAAAATAATTCCCCAGTAAATATACTTACATATCAACCTTTATGCATCTTGTATCTAAACATCAATTACTACATGTGGAATTGCTAACTTTAAAGTGCTAAAAATGCCCCCCTTCCCATGTTCTAATATGACTCCATTTCTATTAAACACAGCATGGTACTAAGGAAGGGCTACAGGCCTGCATTTAAAGGCTGTTAATGCATGAGGACAAATAGTTTTTTTTAAAAAACTGTGCTTATTTACATTTCCCTTAGCAACTGTGCTGTATCCCAGTGTGTTGAGCGCCAGGCTGATCCAAGGTTTTCTCAGAGACCCAATGAAATGATAAAGGGAATCTAGTTCTGTGTTCTTGCCCAGGGGCAGATTGGGCAAGGTATGGTCTGGGGCTTGGGCCAGGGTTTTGAAGGAGTTAAGGTTTTGATTCCTAGAAACTTGGCTTTTCCCTCTAAAGAGACTGGAGTTATCAGTCCCAAGGCCACTGTGTTCTTAGTTTCTGACAAGCTTGAGATGCTCTGCTTTCCCTTTGTGAAACATCTCTTGATTACCTTTCTGCTGACTTTGTCCTGTTTCTCCCTTAAGAACTGTGTATTTTTAATAAACTTGCTTGCATGAGCCATCGATTATGTGAGAACTACTGATCCCAAACTTTCTTCTCTATCGATTATCTTCTTATCTTCTTATCCCCTGCTCATCATTCCCTTTAGGACCCTGTCACTGAAGAGAAAATAAAATAAAAATGACCTGCTGGTTCTGGTCATCTGCCAAGCATGAATAATGCCAGTTTAAAAATAGATTTTAGAGGCAAAAACATAGTATTTAATTCTTAATAGATGTTCCTTTTATTATTAGAATGACTTAAGTTCTGTTATATGCTCCCAGGTTGTAGGTATTTCTCCCTTTATGAACTATAAACTGCTTTAAATTTTGAAGCAAATGCTTTGGAGAGGCAAAGCAGACTTGAATAGTAAGCTGCATGCCTCCATGATAATCCCATGGTTCAGCATAACAGCTTTAGATCTTTAGAGTCACCACAATATAGAGTACACCTTGGACTGTACTAGGCAGAGGTAGTGAGTACACGTTTCACAGAAATGATGCTCATGGCCTTATCTTGGTACTCAGGAGTCAGAGGCAGGAGGAAGCCCATGAGTTTGAGGACAACAAAGACTGGCTTAGTGAGTTCCAAGCCAGGGAAACTCTGTCTCAAAAATATAAAGTTAGGGAAAAAATAATAAAATAAAATAAATGGGGAAAAGTAGCCCCGGAAGTTTGAGTGGACAAAGAATTCTAACTCAAATGATTTCTTAGACATACCATTCTCCATACTCTATGAAAATAAGTTATTATTTCCTGCCATAGCTGTGGAAAGTACATGTTTCAGGTTAATTGGATATTTATAAAATGGAACATTTCACTATTTTCAACAATCAAGATTTTGTAATGATGAAATTTCTCACTAAGGAAGGAACTAGGGCTTGAGGGACGGCCTAGTCATAAAGTGGCTGTCCCATAGGCATGAGGCCCTGAGTACATGTCCCAACACTTAGGTCGAGCAAACAATACAGAAACAAACAAACAAAAAAAACCCATGACCGGGTGCGGTAGTGATTTTGTAACTTCCTCAAAAGCTCTGTCTCAAATACTAAGGTGAAAAGAGACCAAGAAAACATCCACTCTTGAGTTCTGTCTTCTATATTCATGTACACACGGAGACATACTCATACTCACTGGGGAGGTCTAATGTGAGTAGTTTGACACACATTTGTTAAGATAACCACACAGAGGCCATCAGATCTTGTGGTACTTTAGTTTGAGATGATAGAAAGAGTTGGATATACAGTAATTAACCATTCACCTACTGCAAATTGTCATTAAGTAAGCCACCCTCCTGCTGTATTAGAGTAGCTGCTTTCATGCTTTTAGATCTAGGTATGATTGCTAGTTAATACAGTATATAGGACCTAGACATTCAGCCTGGTATTTTGTTATTTATTCATATTCATGAATCAATACCACCAAAACCAAAATATACCTATCAATCTAGAAAGTTCCTTTGTGCTCTCCTCCAATTGTCTATCCTCCCGTGAAACCCAGAGGCCCCCAACTCTGACTTTTGTCATTGTGGATGGCCTTTACTATTTGATGACTTCATCTAATTAATAGTGTACATTTTTTAGCAGAGATTATTAAGCATAAAATGTTTTAAATGTATTTATGCTATTCGTTGTAGTCATTCCCTTCGTTACTGAATGGGATGTTGCTGTATGGATATTCTGCAATTTGTTTATACATTTCCTATTGATGAATTGGAGTGTGCTTTTGGCTTGAGGCTATTATGAACAAGGGAGGCTTTTTGTAGACATGAATGTTTGCTTCTCTTACATAAATCTCTACGAGTGGAACTGTGGCATTATGGGAGGAATATCTATCTGTTGTATGAAATGGAAACTTAAGGGTTCTCTTGAAAGTCAGTTGGATGGTGTTTTGCTGGGGCAAACAATGTAAAGGAATGTTTCCTTAAAGTGAACACAGATGTGGAAGGCTAAGGCAGACTCGTGAAGGAACATTTTACTGAAGCAGACACAGGAGAGAGGATGTTCTGCTAGCAAGCATGCAAAAGGACACATGAGGAAAGATTCTTTTCTAACAACACACATGTATGGTCTGCCTTTCATTGTGTAATTGAGCTTCATTTGTCAGTACTCCATAGAGAGAAATGCACCAAAAAACTTATGCTGGTGTGCTGCAATTTCTTGCTGCTTCTGCAGACTCGGGCTGATTGTATGCACAAGCTGAGGCAAAACTTGTGCTGAGGCAAGACCTGCGCTGAGGGAAGGCACGTGGAGGACATGTGATGTTTGGAAAGACTATAAAAAGGAGTAATAGAGACAGAGATTGGCATGTTGGTATAGCTAGCAGTGAACTGCTTGCGGGTCTTGAGTCTTTGCTGATCTTTGCTTCCCTGAGAGAGGCACACCTGAGAATTTCTGGTGTTTCTCCTCATCCTCTGGCTAACTTGAGCTGAAGCTGAGGCCTGGTTATCTCTGTTAGGTTGTGTCACCGCTGTTGCTAACCTGACTCTACTGAACTGGACTGCTGATGTATCCGTGAGCTGTTTGTGAGTGGATTGAGCTGCTGCTGCCTGCTAACCTGTGAACTGAACTGTTGATTTCCAGATAGTACAGATGGGAGCTGCTCTGAAAAAACTTCCTAAAACAGGTCCACTTCCCCAGTATAATTTTTTTTTCCACTACCTCTGGTGGGTGGTGAGCTACAAGGGAGGTTAAAATGTTTAAGAACCATCATTAAAAATAAGGTTTGAAAAAATTAAAGTTACAGTTGTAGATACTAAATGACTCTTTACCAAGCTGATTATAGAATTTTATATTTTCACCAGCAATTGGAAACTTCTGTCATAAACTTTGAGCTCTGTTAGTGAACATAGAATGGTGTTTCCTTGTTTGAGAATGTATGTGCTTTTAATAGGAATGCAGTTTTTAAGGACTTCTGGCAGTCTTGAAAATCAACCATGACCAGGTAGAACCAACCTTCAATTAGCTCAGAAATGCACGTCATCCCACCCATGCTCTTTGAGTGAGTTCTTCCCCTTGAGATGTAACCACTTTCTGACTGACTCTTGAGAGTTTTGCCTATTCTCGCCAGTAAATCAATAAATGGAATCAATGAGCGTGTTAGGCATCTCTGCATAGCCAGGTTTAATCAAAATGTTTGAATTCAGTGTCCATTTTCTGTCTCACCTACTCCAAACCTGAAGAACTCTTCTGTCCAGGCTTCTTTCATATTTATTTGTAGTTTTTCCCCATTTTGCTACCTAGTCTTTCTTTATACTAATGTGATATGTATATATTACATTAATATATATAATATATATATTACTTGTAAACAACAGCCATTAGTTATGTTTTTGTTTTTGTAAAGTAGAAGAAGCCTGGAAGAACACAGCTGAACTCCTGCTAAAATGAAGGTGCCAGACACGCTGAAGACCCCATGGGTCAGGGCTTTCTTTTAAGCCTAGCTGTTGACAGCATTCCTTTTCAGCTTATGTTTTTCATTTGGACCCCTTCTACCTCAGGCTATTCTGAGTTCTTCCTAAGCCTTGGATCCTGGAGACTGCCCCTGCAGCCTGTGATTTTAAGAGCTCCTATGATTAATGAGATCTTTCAGTTAATTCAGAATTATTAATGTATGTGCAGCCTTGTTGACAATTACACAGTCCCTTCAGCATATTTGCAGGTGGTACAGCTGAGCAGCTGTCATGGACCCAGATTCACAACCTAAAATGAGGGACGTTCCTTCATTTGCAGCAAACTGATGTCTGCAAGGTTCAAGTATATGTTTACAATTATTCATAGTTTTAAACTTTTTTTCCTGGAGAAGTATCCCACTGCATGAACATGTATCATAGTTTGATAATCCACTTTCCTACTGGACTCACATGGTTTCCTAGTTTGGGGCCATTGTGAATAAAAATCCTATGGAAAAATTATCATCATTATTATTATTATTATTTGCAAATCTTTTGATCACATGTGTTTACATGTCTCCAGGTAAGTATCTAGAATGTAACTGTTCAGTCAGAGGGAACATGCATGTTTAATTGTATAAGAAACTTCCAAACATTCCTCCAAATGGTTTTGCTTGTTTTTGATTCTTGCTTACCTAGCAATGTATAAAGAAACACTTCTCTACACTTGTCAACAGTTGCTCAGGTTCTTCCTCCCTCTCTTCCTCTTCTTCTCTTTCTTATCCTCTTCTTCTCCTTCCACATTATTCTGGAGAATGTGAAGTTATATCACACTGCAATTTTAATTAATTTCCTACATGGTTCAGCTAATTTCCTTGTTGGCTGTCTGTATATATCTTCTTGTATAAATTTTCCAAGGATTTTTGTGGTTGTTATTCATTTCAAAACCCAGAACTTTTTAATTTTTAATTTGTATACATCAGGATACAAGTTCTTTTTCAAATATATATTGCAAAAACTTTTTCCACCCTGTGATATCTCAGTTTCTCTTGACTGGAACATCTAGCTTTTCTTGAAGTACAAC
Source organism: Montemys delectorum (assembly GCA_019843815.1). Lineage (NCBI taxonomy): Eukaryota > Metazoa > Chordata > Mammalia > Rodentia > Muridae > Montemys > Montemys delectorum. Next base: position 24,425 of record JADRCD010232398.1, read on the forward strand.
TTTTTCTTGTCTACTATACTGAGAGGTCCAGTAAGAAATAAAAACCTTGGAAATAAAAAAATTTCAATTCCCTAGGAAGCAAACTGAGCTCCTTAGAGGGAGCCATTGACAATGGGTGATTGATCAGTGATGACCTGATTCAGGGAGGATAAGTCTGGAGCTGAGTCAGCTCCTGGGACACGTGGGCTGGAGGACATAACAAGGCCAGAACTAAGCTGGTTTCTGAAAATCTTCAAGGTCTCACCAAATATAATGAAACTAACATAGAAGTCGATCAAAATTGTACTAATGTCAGTGCTTTGCCCCCTACCGACCATATTAGAGTTACCTAAGTCTTCTAGAAAACTCCCCTAGCCCTGCATAAAAAGGGGGCCTGCAAGCATTTTGGATTGTCATCATTTTGATGAATGGTTGACCCCCACATGCTGGTAATTCTGCAGAATAAACACTGTTTGCCTTTGCATACTGTTTGAGCATGGGATCTTCCTTCAGTGATTCTTGGACTGTAATAATACTTAGTGTTTTTGGAGTCTAAAATAATTTTACTCATTTGTGTAGGGTCTGTATCATTTACTTTTGAAAATATGGCACATTTCAAATTAATTTCCCTCTAGATATCTATGAGGGGTTGAGGTTCATCTTCGATAAACAGATAAGATTTTTCTAGCATGATTAATTATTATTTTTGATGGACACACTCTATAAGAGCTACAACACCTCAAACATTATTTATTAATAATTATTTCCCACTTATTATTTACTCTGGCAGGAAGTGAATCTATTCAGTTCCAGGGACTTCCTGAAGCTATTTTTAGTTGTAGATGGAATGTTTCACTCTCAAAGGAAACTGCTATACATCATACCACACCCCACACACCCCACAACCCCTCCCACACCAAATCTTGGTCTTGCCTCTTCTATTCTATTCTGTTCTGTTCTGTTCTGTTCTGTTCTGTTCTATTCTATTCTATTCTATTCTATTCTATTCTATTCTATTCTATT
>JADRCD010232398.1:25436-37301 GCA_019843815.1 Montemys delectorum
TTCTATTCTATTCTATTCTATTCTATTCTATTCTATTCTATTCTATTCTATTTTGAAGAACAGTTTTATAAGACACAGAGTTCATAGCTTACACCTTCCCTGTCATCCTTCCAATGTCTTTTAGCTTTTCTTTCTTTTTTCTTTTCTTTTTTTTTTTTGTTTTTTGTTTTTGTTTTTTTGTTTGTTTGTTTTTTGTTTTTTGTTTTTTGAGATAGGGTTTCTCTATATAGCCCAGGATGTCCTGGAACTCACTCTATAGACCAGGCTGGCCTCGAACTCAGAAATCGGCCTGTCTCTGCCTCCCAAGTCCTAGGATTAAAGGCATGTGCCACTGCCACCCGGCTGTCTTTCAGCTTTTCTTGCAGGGTCAGGTAATTGATACTGTCCTTTTTTTTCTGTAGCATGTGCTTTTTCCACTGAGCTTTGTTTTCTCTTCCCTTTTAGTTATTTGATTCTGATGTGTGGGAGTGGTTTCTCTTGAGTTCATCCTATTTAGAAATAGTTGAGCCTCTTTGATCTGTTATGTTTTACTTGTGAAGCTTTTCATATCTATTTTGTCATATAGCTTTTTTAAAAAAAATCTCTTCAGAGAAATGGCTCAGTGGTTAAGAGCACTGACTGCTCTTCCAGAGGTCCTGAGTTCAAATCCCAGCAACCACATGGTGGCTCACAACCATCCCTAACAAGACCTGGTTCCCTTGTCTGAAGACAGCTACAGTGTACTTACATATAATAAATAAAATAAAATAAAATCTCTTTATTGTTCTCCTTTTCTGCTAAGATTCAAAGCACACATGTTACTGTGTTTGATATTGTCATAGATGACCTTTAAATTCTGCTCATCTTTCTTCAATGTTTTGTCATACGAGATTTTTTATTTACATACTTCTCTTCTGTAGTTTCCAGTCTGTCATTGAAAACATACACAATGAATTTTAATTTTAGTTTTGTGCTTTTCATTTGTAGAAATCTTTCTTTATACTTTTCATTTCTATGCAGAAATACCTGATTCTGTTATCCACTAATATCTTTAAAACTTTAAATATATTTTCAATTACTATTTGTAGTCTTTACTAACTTCAACATCTGAGGCCACTTGCTGTAAAATTTTTTTACATTGCTTCTTTGAAGATTAACCTATGCATGCATATGTATGTCTGTGTTTGTACAGTGTGTGTATAGTTTTTCCAAGTATGTCTTTATTATTTTCTAAATTTTCTTGGTATCTGTTATAATGTCTCTTATTTACCTCTAATTTTATTAATCTGACTCTCTGTCTTTTGATTAATTGGCTAAGGATATGTCAAACCTGTTGAATTTTTTTTTCAAACAACCAACTTTTCATTTCATTGATTCTTTGGATTTTTGTTTGTTTATTTCTATTTCATTGATTTTGGCCCTGATTTTGATTATTTCTCCTACCTACTCTTTTGTGCAGAGATTGGGCCTTCATAAAATCAGGGCTTGGCTATGGCCACTGCTTTGCAAGGAACCACTGTGCAAGCAATGCTTTCACAGAGATGAGGGAATAAAGTATGTTTTAAATGTAGAGGTTTGGGTCATTTTAAAAAATGATTGTCCTAGGAACAGAGTCATCTTAGGTGTGCAATCAGTCTATGCCCCAGGAGTTTGTCCTCAATGCAGGAAGAAGGGTAACCACTGGGCCAGGGAATGTCAATCTAAGACAGATATTCAGTGCTGTCAGGTGTTGGGAAACAAGGAGAGGGGCTAGTCTCAGGCCCCTAGACGCCCACAGCAAGCAGCCTATGGGGCTATGAAGCTGCTGCCAGGCCAGGGAAATCTGTTTTTGAACTTATCAGGGCCACCCCAGGAAGGGCAAGATTGGATCTCTGTTCTACCACCCACATGATATTAACCCCCAAAATGGGAGTTCAAACCCTGCTTACAGGAGTTTTTGGACCTTTACCTGCAAAAACTTGGGGATTTCTTCTAGGACAAAGCAGTACTATTGTAAAAAGACTACAGATTTTCCAGGTGTTATAGATAATGATTATGAGGGAGAAATTAAAATTATGGCTGCTTCCCCTCATGGTATTATAACTGTACCTGCTAACCAAAGAATTGCTTAACTTATCTTAGTTCCTTGCATCTGCTACCTTCTAGATTTGTTAAGAGTGAAAAAGGACAGAGTGGCTTTGGTTCCTCTGATGTGTGCTGGGTTCAATCTATTACTGGTAAGAGAACTAACTTTAAATTAATAATTTAAGGAAAAAGCTTTCAATGATTAATAGATATTGGGCCTGATGTAACAATTATTAGAGGACAAGATTGGCCTTCAACTTAGCCTTTGTCTGATATGCTTACTCACCTCCAAGGGATTGGTTATGCCAATAACCCAGAACAAAGCTCTAAACTTCTAACCTGGAGAGATGAGGAGGGCAATTCAGGACAAATTCAGCCTTATATTATGTCAGATTTGCCTATTACCCTCGGGGGAAGAGATCTCTTGTCACAGGTGGGTCTTATAATGTGTAGCCCTAGTGAGGCAGTGAATAAGCAGATGCTAGGACAAGGAATTTGTCTGGTCAGGGGCTAGGAAAGGAAGGACAAGGCATTAAGACATTTGAAGGTCCTAAGCCTCACCCTAACACTAGAGGCTTGGGATATTTTCTGTAATAGCCACTATCTTTCCTGCATCCCATGCTGATAAAATTCAATGACTCAATAATATTCCAGTGTGGGTTGATCAGTGGATTTTATCTAAATTAAAAATAGAAGCTGCTTCTTTGCTAGTGCAGGAGCAATTAGAGGCAGGGCAGCTAAGAGAATCTCAGTCTCCAATATTTGTTATCAAGAAAAAAATCCAGTAAATGGAAATTGTTACAAGATTTAGGAAAGGTTAATGAAACCATGGTACCTCTATGGGAGCTTTACAACCTGGACTTCCATCTCCAGTGGCTATTCCTAAAGGATATTATAAAATTGTGGTAGTTTTGAAAGATTATTCCTTTACTATTCCTTTGTACCCTGAGGATTGTGAAAGATTTGCTATCAGTGTTCCTTCTATTAATTTTAAGGAACCTATGAAAAGATATCAATGGACAGTTCTTCCCCAGGGCAAGGGTAATAGTCCTACCTTATGTCAAAAGTTTGTGGCACAAGCCATTCAGCCTGTAAGACAGCAAGGGCCAATGATATACATTGCTCATTACTCAGATGATGTCTTAATAGCAGGAAAAGACCCTCAGGACTTGCTTTTATGTTATAGAGATTTACAACAGGCTTTAGCTGATAAGGGACTGTAAATAGCTCCAGAAAAGTACAAACTCAGGATCCTTATAATTATTTTAGCTTTAGACTTACAGATAGAGCTGTTTTTTCCTTAGAAGATAATTATTCACAGAGACAGTTTAAAAACTTTAAATGATTTTCAAAAACTGTTAGGTGATATTAATTGACTTTGCCCTATTTAAAGCTTACTACAGGAGAATTGAAACCTTTGATATTCTTAAAGGGAATACTGATCCTACCTCCCCTAGATCTTCAACCTCAGAAGGATTGCTGGCCTTCCAACAAGTAGAAAGAGGTATTGAAAAACAATGTGTTACTTATATAGATTATTCTTTGCCTTTACATCTGTTGATTTCTAATACAACTCATAGGCCTACAGGATTATTGTGGCAAAGGGCTCCTCCTATGTGGATACATTCAAGAATATCTCCTCAATGTAATATCCTGTCATATTATGAGGCAGTAGCCCAGATCATTATACTTGGAAGGAAGCAGGCACTAACTTATTTTGGCAAATAACCAGACATTATTATTCAGCCTTTTAATGTAGATCAAGATACTTGGCTGAAGCAGCATAGTATGGATTGGTTGCTTACTCAAATAGTATTGAAAGGAACTATAGATAATCATTATCCTCAAGTTAGGTTGATAAAATTTTTTAATGTACATAGGTGATATTTCCTAATATGACATCTTTACAGCCTCTGTATAATGCTCTTTTGAATTTTACTGATGACTCCTCTAAAGGACAAGCTGGATATCTTATGAATAATCAAAAGGTAGTCATAGAGACTCCTGGGCTCTCAGCTCAGTTAGCAGAAGTGACAGTGGTACTGAATGTTTTTCAATCTGTGAATGATACTTTTAATCTTTATACTGATAGTCTATATGTGGCTCAGTTTGTTCCTCTATTGGAAACCTGTGATACATTTAATTTTAATATGCCAGCTGGATCTCTGCTTTTGCAATTGCAAAACATGATTCTGGCTCAAAAAAAAAAAAAAAATCTCTTTTATATTGGTCACATAGGAGCACATTCAAGTCTTCCTGGACTTTTAGCTGAAGGCAATGATTGCATTGACAGAGCTCTAATAAGAGAGGCCTTAGATTCAGATGCCGTTGCATTGGCTAGACGTGATCATAATAAATTTCATCTTTCTAGCTATACCTTAAGGTTCCAACATGAGATCACTAAGGAGCAGGCAAGAATGATTGTAAAACAATGTCCTGACTGCCTTACATTATCTCGAGTTCCCCATTTAGGGGTTAATCTACGAGGCCTTATACCCAGTCATATTTGGCAAATGGATGTAACTCATGAAGCATTTGGAAAATTGAAATGTATACATGTTTGTATTGACACTTGTTCAGGATTCCTTTTGCTTTTCTACACATGGAAGAAGCCTGTAGAAATGTAATTGATCATTGTTTACAAGCCTTTAATGCTGTGGGATTACCTAAAGTCATTAAGATAGATAATGGGCCAGCCTATACTGGCAACAACTTTATGTCATTTTGTAAGGAATTTGGTATTGAACTGGAATTCCTTATAATCCAATGGGACAAGATATTGTTGATTGTGAGCACTATACTCTGAAAAATTGGCTTTTAAAAACATAAAAAGGGAAATTATACCCCCCCCAAGGTCACCAAAGCACATCTTGCTTTTGTCTTATTTATTTTAAATTTTTTGCGAAGTGATGCTAAAGGTCAGTCTATCTTGGATCACCACTGTCATCCAGTTACTTTAAGCTCATATGCCTTGGTTAAATGCCAAGACCCCCTAACTAATACGTGGAATGGTCCAGATCCCAGCTGCATAAAAAATTGGTTCGTCAAGTGGACACAGATCCTGAGTCTTCTAGTAAGTATGATTCCAATTATGAAGATGGCTAAAAATCTTTTTCAGCCAGCTGAGTGAATTTGGAGTATAGCTTTCACTATTACCTGAGAAGTAACAGTTTTTTTCTGTTGATTCTCAAAGCCACCCCCCCACACACACACTGGGAGGCCAGGCTTTGTGTCTGATCATTGCTAATTTATAACTGAATTGAATACTTGAGACATTCCTTGCAGATAACCCTAATCCTGTTTGCTCTTAACTTTTGACTTTATATTTTAAGTAGATTGGTTGCTTTCACACAGGATCATCTTTTGCAAGCTCAGTCATTTACCATGGCAGTTATTCATCGCTATGAAGAAACGAATTGAATGCATTTTGTGGCTTTGGTCTGAGTGGGAAAAAAGGTGTGTCATGAGGGCCAGCAGTCAAAGACAGGCCACTGATGTTCTATGACTCTTATCAACCTAAGACAGAGGCAAGTGCCAAAAGGTTATGGTTTTTGGAATAAATACTAAAAGGCTGTGTTTGTGAAAATAAACACAAGCAAGCTGCGTATGCCCTCCAGGATGGGTAAGAGAGAGGATAGACACAGACCTAAGCCAGACGCGACCTCCAGCCACCATAATTCCCAGGTGGGACGGTGGAGCATGAGTAAATCTTATGCCCCAGTCCAGCTAATTTTTAATAAATGAAAAGGGAGGAACTGTGCCTTTCCCCCAGCCTTAATTGGGCTAAATCATACCTTGTTTTGTCATAGTTGCCTAGCCCACCTAGGGTGGAGTCTTCCGACCTAGGTGAAGTCTATTGTCCTGCCACATCTTCAGCTTCCTGCAAGAAGCCACTACCTGCTGAGCAGCTGAGCTTGTCTTCCTGAGGAGATCCTGGCAAAGTGGGGGATCCCCCCCCTATAAATTTATACTTAAGAATTAAACATTGGGCCTTGGTCAGAAACTCTGTCTTGGTCTTATTCCTCTCTCATCTGTCCTTCCCATCCATCCCCAGCTTTCCTTTCAGGAACCCAGTTCTCCGTGGCCACTGGTGGCTACATCTGTCCTTGATGGTGATGTGTGTTTCTTAGATGCCACAGAAAAATGAATCCTGTCTTCTAAACCAATCTATTTGTCTGAGTCTTTGTACTGGTGAATCAAAACCATTAATATTGACAGTTGTCAATGAGTAGTGTTTATTAATTCATGTTATTTTGTAGTAGTGTAGACCCCTCCTATCATTTACTCTTATGGGATTATTTATTCATTGTGTCCTCTTAAGTATAGTGGACCTTCCCTTCAGACTGACTTTTTCCCTTCTAGTACCTTCTGTAGAGCTCAATTGCTGAACATTGCTTGAATTTGTTTTTGTTGTAGAGTGTTTTTTCTTTCTCCATCAATTGTCATTGATTATTTTGCTAGTTGTAGTAGTCTGGGCTGGCATCTGTGGGCTCTCAAAGTTTGTAGAACTTCTAGGCCCTTCTGGACCCCAGAGTCTCCTTTGAAAGACCAGAGATTATTCTACTGGGTCTGCCTTTATATGTGATTTGATGTTTTTCTCTTGTGGTTTTTAATAGTCTTTATTTATTCTGAACATTTTGTGTTCCAATTATTATATGTTGTAGAGAATTTCTTTTTCTGGCCCTGTCAATTTTGTCTCCTGTATTCTTTTGTAGCTTGATAGGCATCTCTTTCTTTAGATTGGCAAAGTTTCTATAATTTTGTTATAAATATTTGCTCGGCCTTTGACTGTGTTTCTTCCCCTTCCTCCATATTATTATTTGTAGATTTGGTCTTTTTATAGTTTCCTAGATTTCCTAGATGTTTTGTGGATAGATTTTTTTATATATATATATTTAAGATATTTATTGACTGAGTTATCAATTTCTTCTACCTTATCTTCCAGACCTGAAATTCTCTCTTCCACATCTTGTATTCTGTTGGTAGTTTATCTCTATAGCTTTTGTTTGGCTTCCTAAATTTTTCATTTCTGGGTTTCTGTTGGATTTTATTTAGAGATTCTATTTCTTTGTTATCTATTTTCATGTCTTAAATTGTTTTCAGTATTTTATTCAACTGTTTGTATTTTCACAGCCTCCTTTAAGGCATTCAGTCATAACCTTTCACAGGTTCTTTAACATACTCCTCTTGTTACTTTCTTGTGCTTTAGCTAAATTGTTTTTCTCAGGGTCTATTATAGTTGCTGGCTTCTAGAAGAGTCTTGCTGCTTTGGTTGTTCATGTTTATGTTTTTACACTGGGATCTGAACAACTATAGTTATGACATTTGTAGTGTTTCTTTGTCTTGATATCTGGTCTCATGTTTGTTTGATTAGTATTCTAGTCTTTGGTTGCTGTTGGTCTCTTTCAGTCCTAGCAAAGGGTAGTACTCGGTAGAAAGTGATCCTGCTGTTCGAGGGTTGTGTTTACCACAAAGGAATGGAGAGGCATTAGAAGGAAAGAATGAAAGGGGTGGCAGTAAAGACGTAGAAGGACCTTGTATCTGCACCAAGAGTTGGAATCCTGAGAGGATGGAGGTAAGCTGTGAGGAGGGTCTCATGCAAGTGGGCTGCATCAGGATTATGGGTGGTGAGAGACTAGATAGAGGACAAGAAAGATAAGAAAGGTTGCCTATGTGAGTTCCAGCCACAATGGAGCCCTAGTAGAGAGTGATTCTGTGGGCTATCTGCAGTGTTTCTAAATCACCAAGGACATGCTCAATGCCATCTGTTTCATGCCACTTTGGGTAACAGTTATCCCAACCCCATGTGTACAATACTTAAGGCATGATTAAGCTTAAGAAAAAGTACACATGGCCTTTACCATGAAGATGGGATCTGTAACTTAAGGGCCTAAGATCTGGTGTGGTCCCTGTCTGAGAGAATATCAACTACTTGTGATATCTACCTTAACAATAGGTTCTATTGATTGAGAAGTTGAGAAAGGTCTAGGGAGGAAGAGTCTAGGATAAATATTCCAGGGATTTGGGTCAGGCCTGACTCTACAGATAGCAAAGGTCACTAGGTCATTAAAACATCCACTCCCAGCCTTCTGGGTGGAAAACAGGTTTTCATTCTTTCCATTGAGGAGATAATTCTTTATGATTAACCTTTCCGGTTTCTCCAATGCTTACCTGTGAGTACATGTGCCTTCTATATCCATAAAGAAAGACTAGACAGTAAAACAGGAGGAAAACACAAAGCAACATGCCTGAAACCTGGAGAGAAGAGTTCTTCAGGCTTGGAGTAGAAGGGACAGGTAAGTGACCACGGATTTCAGAAGTATGTGCAAGAACTTTGGGACAGGCTATGCTGCAGAAGCAAGGGAGGAATGGAGAATGAGGTAGAACAAGAAGCTAAGGAGATCTATGGAGTAGAGTACTTCAACTGTAGAGGACAGAACGGAGCTGGATTGGAGGAGGGTAATGGAATTTTTAAGCTGTGCAAAATAACAAGCGCATTTGATGAAAAGCAGCCAGTATAAAGAGTACATCAGGGAAGAGAGGAGAAGCAGTGAGAATCACTCAACGTCTGCTCAGTGTGCTTCATATGCAGCCTCTTTGTGTTTCCTAAATTCATGCTGGTCCCCAGTATGAAGAGGAAGGCTATGAAGAGGAGGGCTAGTTTCACAATGGGCAAAGTGCTTGATTTTCATGTTAAGAATGGGAGGCTGTGGGACTGTCCAGCCTATTCTGTACTTGTGTGTTTTAAAAACAGCATTTAGAAAGTACAGGGGGAAATCGAGGACATGCTTTTCTTATAAAGTTCCTAAGTGATGTAGAATTTTGGATTAGTCATGGCTTTTAAGGCTCCTAGACTTGGATTTCAGTTTTTCAAAATACTAGAACCACATTATAACTTCCCAGAGGCTTCTTCCCATTGAAAACCCCAAAGTGCTGGGAACTATTTATGGATAGCCATACAGTCTCAAAATAGGGCCTACCAGAGACTCATGACACCCATGATCTCACTGCTACAAACGACAGAGTTTTAATCATGAGAGAGTTTTTGTTTGAGCTCTGATGATGGGAAAACTATCCAACACAATACAAATAGATAGAAACTTAACAGCTGAAGCTTACCTGTGGTTCTAGAAACTATGAATACCAATGAAAGCCAAGGAGCAGCTTCAGCCTCAGGTCCCCTGGAGGTCCCCTTTCCACTTGAGCAGCTTCTCTGAAAGGTTCCACTGTCTCCATCATCCCTGATTAGCTGGACTAACGGTGACTCACAAGCCTTTGGGGAAGCTTTACTTAGAAGACATCAAAAGCCTTTAGGAGCTGGGTGTCAAGATGTCTTTTCATTCGATGGTTTTAAGAAATGTTTGAGGTAAAGGAGAGATGAGGGAAAGAGGAAGCAAATCTGGCATATCCTAGTAGGGAACCAGGTTCTCGGAGGAGAAGTACATGGCAGTTCTTTGCAATATTTTCAACGGCCTGTTTTCCATTGCCTTTCAATCTCAGAAGTTAAGAACAACACCCATTGTCCTCATACCCCATCTGTGACCCAGCTCCAGGATTGCTCTTGCCCTGTAGTGACACTCCCCTCCTCTGACATCAGTAGCATACTCCTGTCTGCCACCTCTGACTCTGCTTCAAAGTCTACCTGGCTGCTTCCCAGAATCCCTTACCCCTTTCAAGGGTCACTGGCTGACTAAACTACATAAAGGAACGGCATTACAAACTGTCCTGGTGGACACATCCTCCTAACTCAGTCTTTGTATGTTTCACTTTTAACAGTTCTGTGTTTTTTAGGATCTGCTCATTGAGCCCAAAGCCTCCTTCATGGTGCACAAGCTCTTAACCACTGAGCCTAGCCTAGTAAACAAAACAAACAAAAGAAAGAAAGAAGCAAACAAACATACAATTTCCTTGTTTTCAAATCACATTTACTCTGGAGGGGGGCACATATACCACAGAGCATGTGTGGAAGTCAGGATAATTTGAGGGAGCTAGTTCTCTTTCCACCAGAGGGAAGTCTGGGGTGAAACTCAGGTCTTCATGTTTGGCAAAGCAAAATGGCCTATTTGTATTGTATTGCTTTATTTTCCCATCATATGCACTCAGATAAAATCTCCCTTGTGATTAGAATTCTGTCATTTGTGGCAGTGACATCACATGTGTGATGGGTCTCGGGTATCATGAAGGAATACTTGGGTGGTTGGGTTGCCTTGATGGCAGATGACATGCTGAGTTATTTCTCAGAAATGTATATGTGTATATACATGTATATACACATATACATATACATACATACATATATGTAGTATAGCTCTAATAGCATATATAAAAAACTCTGTCTGCCTTCATGCAGGTAGTGTTTACTAGCAGCACAGAGTGCAGGAGACTTAATGTAACCAAGAAGGTAAAGCCATTTACTGAAGAGGACAGCTAGGAGGGGCTTCCTGTCCTTGCTGATCCACTGCTGCCCCTCCCTTCCCTAGCATTTCTATTTCACACAATAAATACTCAACCCTCTGCCCAGGACTTTGTCTTACAGCTGAAAATAGTATATAAAAGGCTCCAACTCTACTCTTCCCCCAGCACTCACCATTACTGATGTCTGGGCCCCACTCTGATTTTACTTGTTCATGTTGAACCAATGCTAGAACTGAACTTCATGAGGAAAGAATCTGCCTTGCTTCCCTACTTCTGAGACCACCAGGCTGGGAGAAAGCCCCATCATCAGTCAGAATCAGATGCAGGCCAGCTGGGTTGTGGCCTTCTACAGCAGCAGCCATTGGAGCTACTTCTACAACAGCAGCTGTTGAAAATACATGTTCTTGACAAAACAAAAACCAAACTCAACCTTCCTTGCATGTGTTCCTAGGTGTGTGATGATTACCTGCCCACCTGCTCTTTACAGACAAGGGTTTCATTCACTTACATCCCCCCTTATCCTTTTCTAGAAAAATTTCTTACTGTAAGTACAACTGTCCTCATGTGTCAAAATGGCCGTAGGGAAAATTTACCCTCTAAGAGACTGGCATTGTCTTTCCCTCCATGGCATGTGACACCAGCCACTGCCCTGCATTGTTGTCACATCAATGTCACATTAACCTGTGAGGATTGAATAATGAGAGGATCATATCACATGCAGACTGCATGTGTGCTGTTTCCCCTTTTAAACCAGTGAGGTTAAGTATATTTCATGTTCTTTCTGAACATTTGACTTTTTTGTTTTGTTTTGTTTTGTTTTGTTTTGTTTTTTGCTAGGTTCAATCAAAATCCTTGTCATTTAAAACCTGTAGTTGCTTTCCCTATAATCTGGGTTTTGGTATGTTCCTTTATCTTCAGGCTGTCACTTTTGTGAAGGTTTATTTTTATTTTTCATATATGTGGGTTTCTTAGATGGGGTTTCCATTGCTGTGAATAGACACCATGACCAAAGCAACTCTTATACAGGACAACATTTAATTGGAGCTGGCTTACAGGTTCAGAGGTTCAGTCCAGTATCATCAAGGCAGGAACATGGCAGTGTTCAGGCAGGCATGGTGGTAGAAGAGCTGAGAGCTCTATATCTTGTTCTGAAGGCAAACGGGAGAAGATTGGCTCTTTCAGGCAGCTAGGAGGAGGTCTTGAAGCCCACCCCACAGTGACCCACTTCCCCCAACAAGGCCATACCTACTCCAACAAGGCCACACCTACTCCAACAAGGCCACACCCACTCCAACAAGGCTATACTTCCTAATAAGGCCACTCCCTGGGCCAAGCATATTCAAACCATCACAGTGTGTGTGTGTGTGTGTGTGTGTGTGTGTGTGTGTGTGTGTGTGTGTGTGTGTG
>JADRCD010232399.1:0-24126 GCA_019843815.1 Montemys delectorum
GAAGATTAAAGACTCTTATCAGGGCCATGTTGTTTTGATTGTGAAGACTCTGTGGTTCTGGTTAGCTGGGGCTGAAATATCAGCTATGATTAACAAGATACCAGAACTACTAAAGTGAAAACTTTGCAATACTGGGACAATTGATGCTGGTTAGCTGGAGCTAAGAAATTAGCGATGATTAAGAAGAGACCAGCATCATTGAGGTGACATCTTCTTGGAAGTGTTTTCTGAGAGAACAAAGAGGTTGTGTTCCAGAGATAGCCAAGGTTGTACCTTGTGCTGCAGCAGGACTTGGTAATGTGTAAGAGTCACCCAGGTGGTACTGGTTTTGGCATTATGAAGGAGTCATGAGGAACAGCTGAGGCTCGGCACAGTGAGAGGCCATGGAAGGCCATTGGTGAAGGTGCAGCCTCACTTTGCAATTGATGGCCCAGGACTGAAGGTGTCATGCAAAGGAGTTGAGGCTTGGCACCGTGAAGACAGTCTATGAGAGACTATTAGTAAAGCCTAGTTACAGCAGTGTTTTGGGAATGCCAGTACCATGCAGTGACCACCAAAGACAGCAGCAGAAGTGGAGTACAGGCATCTGGAGCCCAGAAGATAAAGATGTGTGCTACAAAGGGCAGAGCTGGAGAAGTAACCAAAGCCCTTAGAGGAGCCCAGAAGATCGTGAGTTGGATCCCAGATATTGGTTTTGCTTTTGATTGTGACTGTGCCCTGATATTTTTCCCTCTTGAAGGAAGAAGTATTTTAGTAGAACCCACAGTTAAGAGACCTTAAATTTTAAAAAAATTGGACATTTTAAATTGATTGAACTTTTAATATTAAAGACTGTGGGACTTTAGATCTTGGGGATGAATAAGAACATAAGGGTTGGGGCTTAATAGTGATGTGTTTGAGTGTCAAGTTGACAAGGGGTCAATTGTACTGACTGGTTTTGTGTGTCAACTTGACACAGGCTAGATGAAAAGGAATAACTAAAGCTTGAGACCTGTGCTGGTCAGGTAGAAGAATTATAAGTCTGAAAATCCAGCACAAGCTTGCCCACATAGGCCTGGGAATGAGCAAGCAAGCTGTTGAACATTCCGGGAACTAGCAGGCCAAGAAGAGATAGATAGGACATGTCTGAGTGGGCTCAGGCAAGCAGGGACCTGTCTGGGCAAGATGACCCAAGTGAATGATGAGGTATGGTTGGAGGCCAGCCAGATGCCCTGCTGCTTCAATACTACCCTTAGGAATTTCCCTATGCTCTGATCCTCACGTATTCTAGCTGGATTTGAATTAGCCAATCATGTATAGGCTATGCTAATTCTTTTGTTCCCCTAGACCTCCTTCCTATAAAAACCCTAACCCCTGAGCCTCAGGGTCGATCCCTCTGTCTCCTGCATGAGATATGGGTCCACCCGGAGCTCCCCTATTAAAACTACCTCGTGTGTTTACATCAAGATGGTCTCTCGTGTTTCCTTGGGTGCCCATTCTCCCGAGACTTGAGTGAGGGTCTCCCTACAGAGGTTTTTCATAGAGTTATCACAGAGAAGTGAGCTTCAGTTGGGGAAATCCCTCCATGATACCCAGCTGTGGAGCATTTTCTCAATTAGTAATCAAGGGGGGGTAGGCCCTTTGTGGGTGATGCCATCTCTGGGCTGGAAGTCTTGAGTTCTATAAGAGAGCAGGCTGAGCAAGCCAGGAGGAAGCAAGCCAGTAAGGAATATCCCTCCATGGCCTCTGTGTCAGCTCCTGCTTCCTGACCTGCTTGAGTTTCAGTCCTGACCTCCTCTGGTGATCAACAACCATGTGGAAGTAAGCTGAATAAACCCTTTCCTCCCCAACTTGCTTCATGGTCATGATGTTTGTATAGGAATAGAAACCCTGACTAAGAAAGTGATCAAGGGGGTAGGACCCCTTGTGGATGGTGCCATCCCTTGGCTAGAAGTCTTGAGTTCTATAAGAGAGCAAGCTGAGCAAGCCAGGGGAAGCAAGCCAGTAACATCCCTCCATGGCCTCTGCATCAGCTCCTGCTTCCTGACCTGCTTAAGTTCCAGTGCTGACTTCCTTTGGTGATAAACAACAATGTGGAAGTAAGCCGAATAAACATTTTCCTCCCCAACATGCTTCTTGGACATGATGTTTGTTAAGGAATAGAAACCCTGACTAAGACAGTCTCTCTTTTCATTTCTGATTTTATTAATTTGGATACTCTGTGCCCTCTGATTAGTTTGGCTAAAGGTTTATCTAGTTGATTTTCTCAAAGAATAAGCTCCTGGTTTGGTTGATTCTTTATACATATATAATTTGTATCTATTTGGTTAATTTCAGCCCTCAGTTTGATTATGTCCTGCCATCTACTCCTCTTGGGTGTATTTGCTTGTTTTTCTTCTAGAGGTTTCAGGTGTGCTGTCAAGCTCAGTGTAATCTCCCTTCAGTTTCTTTTTGGAGCTATGAGTTTTCCTCTTACCAATGATTTAGTTGTGTTCCATATGGTTTTGGTTTTGGTTGCTGGCTGTCTCTGTTGATAATTGAGTGGCACCACATGCAACTTCTGTGAGTGACACCTTCTGATTGGTTCTTGTTACTATAGATTGTATTTTTGTCTGGTTTGATTGATTTTTGTTTCTTGTTCCTTTTTCTGTTCACTGACTCCAAACGGGATGACATCCTTCGAGGTACCAGGCCTTGAATTTGTTTTTGTAACTGGTGTGGTTAGGAAAGATGTGTCTGGGTGCCATGGCCATGGCAGGTCCAAGAACAGTCCTGAGCCTTGGTTTGAGTGGGAATGAGCTCAGCAGAGCCAAGAGACCCCCACCAATCTACTTTTTATCTTTTGGGTGTGCACCACTTTTTGGTTATATAAAGAGAGAAGGTTGGGTTTGTGTTTTGGGTGTTATAGAGAGCTCTTTTTCATGAGTATTACTCTTGTCATTTCTTATCACTGCTCTGTAGAGAGGGGAAGTTTTGTGTTTTGTGTGTTGTATTTGTGTTTTTTGTTACAAGATGACTTCGATGAAGTAACCTTGATGAGATGACTTTGATTGGTGACTTTGACAAAGTGACTTGATTTTTTTTTACTCTGATGAACATATTAATATGAGACAGGTTACCTCTATCATATTCTAGAGGCTGTATTCTATAGGTTCCCTCCAGCAAGAAGAGGCAAGGAAGCTCGTTCCTGGCCCCACAGGGGTGCCTCCCCCAATATGCTTGCTTTCCTTTTATTGACAAGATAGAGATTCTAACATCACTGAAGGTAGGGAGAGGCTCTTGGTCTACAGTCAGGCTATGTTGGAAGGTCTCAATGCAGCCACAGACAGCCCACACATTTGGTCACAGGGTATGATATTAGACAGTAAAAGACTTTCAGAGAGGGTCATGGAGGCATTTCAACAATAAACATCCATATACTCTAAATTATTAGAAGTAAAGACAGCAATCACTTTAACTTTTGCCAAAATACCCTAAGAGATGCCAACTCAGATATTCTCAGAAGAAGAAGGTAAGCAAGCCCTAAGAGCAAAAGTGTGGGGCTGGTGAGATGGCTCAGCGCGGTTAAGAGCACTGACTGCTCTTCTGAAGGTCCTGAGTTCAAATCCCAGCAACCATGTGGTGGCTCACAACCATCTGTAACGAGATCTGGTGCCCTCTTATGGAGTGTCTGAAGATAGCTACAGTGTACTTACATATAATAACAAATAAATTAAAAAAAAAAAGATCAAAAGTGCCCAGGGTAAACCTAAAAGTCATAGGAAAAGCCACCAGCTTTATTGTTTTATAATTAATAAGGTTCAATTCTGTCTTGCTAAGGCCTGAAGATAAAGTTTCTTCATCCATTTATAAATGACTTCCTGGTGACAACAGAAATAAAACAAAAACCCAGGACCTCTTAGAGGCCTTGAAAAAAATTGGACTATTAAGCCTCTACTAAAAAGGCTTTAGTCTTGTCAACTACAGGTGACCTTCCTAGATCTGGGGATACATACTCAAAATTGGGGCCCTGCTATTAGCCAATAGCTAATGTGTCACCAACTGGCTGAAGCTGGCCCCCACCCTGTTTATACATTACTAAAGCAATGACCTCCTGGTTAAAGATGATGCCAGAATGACCCATTACCAGCCTCTTTCCTTGAATGCCCCCAGGATAGCTTTTCAGCTGCCCTGTTGCCTGATCCTGACCTCAGTCGATTAGCTTCTGCATGATTGCTCAGATGGATGCAGAGGTAACATGGTTCACCAAAGGCAAGAGCCTCATTCAGGATAAACCAAGGCATGCTGGAGCAGCAGTGGTCTCAGATACCAAGATAATATGGACAGAGCCACTTCTGGCAAGAATGTCAGCCCAGCAAGCTGGACTAGCAGCTCTGACCAAGGCCTTAGATCTGAGAAAAGGCAAGAGAAGAGACAAAGATGGCCAGGGTGCCTTTGCTACTCCTCATTTCTGTGGGGCTTTTTATGAGAGGCCTACTGACTACAGCAGGAAGGACTATCAAAAATAAAGAAGAATTCCTCTCCATACTAAGGGTTCGATAGGGGCCTAAAAAACTGGCCACCATTCTCTGTCAAGGACTAAACTCCAACCAGAGAGAAACAATGCAGACAAGTAGGTGGCCCTAGAAATTTGGCTTCTCATGTCATTGATTGCACTAGACCCAGGAGATAGCACACTCTCTGACCAGACAGAAAATGTGACCTGTGCCAAAACTGACCCAAGTCTCAGTGTCATAATTGATGATGGAGGAAGCGAATTTGAAAACAGCTGAAATTGTTAAAAACTATAAGGCCTGTCAATTGACTAATGTGGATGACAATGAGAAAAACCCTGATACTCAGTACTGCATGACCAAGACAAGAGTCTATCAGGAAATGAACTCTACAGAAGTAAAAGCAGAAATTATGAATAAAAACACTTGCTGGTATTTGTAGATACCTTATCAGGATAGATTGAGAATTTTCTAACTAAGCATGAGACTACACCAATGGTAAAAAAGAAACTACTAAAAGAAATTCTTCAAGATATGTTTTTTTAAAGTTTGTTGGGTCAGATAATGGACCTACATTTGTGTCCCAGTTAAGTTAGAGATTAGCTAACGTTCTAGGGATTGGTTGGAAATTTCATTGTGTTTACATACCCCAGAGTTCAGGACAGGTAGAGAAGATAAATAGAACCCTAAAAGAGACCTTAATAAAGTTGAACTTAGAGACTGATGGTGACTGGGTGACTCTTCTCCCCTTCATCCTCACAGAGTATAAAACTCCCTGTACATGATAGGACTTACCACTTTTGAAGTTATGTTTAGTTCACTTACTGACAGAAGTTATTACAGAAACAGATGATTGCTAACTGTTACACAATTTTCAGTGTGTCCAATGGGTACATAAATGTGTTTAGCTTAAACTTTGTGCTTCCCATAAAATAAGTCCACCACTGGAGATGCTCCAACTTTATCCCAGAGATTTGGTCCTAGCCAAGAGACAGTGCTAGGAGTCACAAGAGCTTCCCTAAAAGAGTCCCTATGCTACAGAGTCACAGCCTAGATTCACCAAACATCCATTTTGAAGTAAAGAAGTCCCTGGCCAGCAGGAGAAGAATTCAGCCTCCTATCACCCTATGAGCCTTTGTTCCTATCACACACAGTTAGGCCCTTACACATGCCCCAGGTATACCACAAAGACATAACCCTGTTATTGTTTTCATGAAGCTTCAGAAAGTCCCATGATTGGGACTTCTAGTCACAAGACAAATGGGAGGATGAGATGACAAATCTTTTAAGTTTAGACTCCATTTTAGAGAACCTGACCTAAGTTTGAATTCAGGTAAACTAGAGTACCTAGCATTATTTTCCAAGTTGCTCCCAACAATACCTGAGACTAGCTCCAGTCTCTAGGCTAATGCCTTATAAGACCAGAGTTTTCAGTTTACACCCTCAACAGAACCAGTGTCTCCAGGTCATTCCCCCCACAAACCTGCATCCCAGGATACAAGCCCACCTAATGACCATGAACGCAGAGGGGAACAGAAGTTAAGTTTATGATACGACACCTAGCATAATCCAATTATGCTAAAGGCCACAGTAGCTTTCCAATTAAATGCTTGCATATGTACAATTAAATGCTTGCTGTTTCCTATAAGGCCTTGCCCAGGGAGACATTTGGGCCTCCACCACTACCAAAACACTCCTGCATGATGGCAGTTCATTGGGAGAGCAGAGGCCCAAGGTAGGTCCAATAGAATAACGGCCCTGCTGTGAGTTGCATCAGATTGGCTCCTGTGTGTGTGTGTTGGGGGACCACTAATATTTCCATGGCCAAACAGTACAAGCTCTGAATATCAGAGCTGTGACACTCCAGACTGTGGTAGAACAAGCACCATGGACAAGGCCTGTGATTCATTAAAGTCAGCCAGAGTATTCTGCTATCCTATAGGGTTCTCAACCACAACATCCACAAACATCTGGGCTGAGGTATTTCATCAATCAAGATTAAGGGTTAGAGGATTTCTAAAAGAACCTGTCTTTGATGTACAGGTATCCCGCTCCCATGGGTTGAAGTATTCAACTGTGCCAGGGGACTTGCCTTTTCTAATATTCCTGTCTACCATGATGGGACTTTTTATCATTCATAGCCTAACTAGTCAACCAGGATGTCAGTTACCCACATACATGTCTCCCTCTGCCAAGTAAGATGTCAGTTACCAGGGAGGTCATGGGAACTTACACATAACTGGACCACTATTCAAAAGAGAAATCTTATTCCAAATACTTTTTTTTTATAACAGTATGGGTATTTCTCTTATGTTGGGGTTCATCCCAAGGAAATTTTTTTTAAAAAAGATTTATTATTTATTTATTATATATATAGGTACATTGTAGTTGTCTTCAGACACCCAGAAGAGGGCATCCGATCTCATTACAGATTGTTGTGAGCCACCGTGTGGTTGCTGGGATTTGAACTCAGGTCCTTCAGAAGACCAGTTAGTGCTCTTAACCACTGAGTCATCTCTCCATCCCCCAAGGGAATCTTATAAAGGAAAGTGTATAAAAGCTTATACATAGGTGTATGAAGTGCTGTTGGGTGGTTGGTTTGGGTCTTAGTTTCTTATAGGTAACTATACAAAAGAGATCTACTAACTCTATCATGATCCTTTTCTAATGACACAGAACATAACAGAATATGTAAATTGATTATGGGATTAGAAAATTTCCTGCTGGGTGGTGGTGGCACACACCTTTAATCCCAGCTCTTGGGAGGCAGAGGCAGGCAGATTTCTGAGTTCCAGGCTATCATGGTCTACAGAGTGAGTTTCAGGACAGCCAGGGCTACACAGAGAAACCCTGTCTCAAAAAACAAAAACAAAAACAAACAAACAAAAAAAACTTCCTAAGAACAGCAGAAACAGATGAAAAATTTCTTTATCCTTGGCAGACTAGCCTGGTGACAGTTAACTACGCCTTAAATTTCATCTAAGGCTTCATATTTTACCTGGGTGCAAGAAATGTGTTGGTGTGTTGGCAGAGGAGCATGTGTGTAGACTTGGGAACACTAGAACCTGAATTGGTTTCTATCCTTATACCTCTGGGTCCCATTGCTGAATTCAGGCTTGGTACCAAGAGCCACTGACCACTGAGCCATCTCATAGCCTACTAAGCTGTATTAAATTCTTTTCATAGAAACCTTTTTCTATTTATTGTTTTAGGATTTTGAGACAGGGATTATGATTAACAGACATGGCTGTTCCAGAACTTACTCTGTAGTCCAGGCTAGCGCAAACTCAGAGGTCAACCTCCCTCTGCCTTCCTAATGCTGGGATTAAAGGCCTGTAGTAGCACCTCCCAGCTAAACTAGATTTTAGTTTTGGTTGGTTGGTTGGGTTGGGTTTTTGAGACTGGGATTCTCTATTTTAGAGCCCTCCCTGTCCCACACTTCATTTCGTAGATCAGTCTGAGCCCTAAAGATCCACCTTCCTCTGTCTGCAGGGTGCTGGGATTAAAGTCAGGGACCACCCCAACTAGGTGTGGTTTAATTCTGAAACAGATCCTTACTCCATAGGCTTCACTGGTTAATAATTATCTACTTAGATAAGGCTAGCCTTGAACTCACTGAACCCAGTCTACCTTTGCCTCCAAAGTGCAGGGATTAAAGGAGTTTGCCACTGTTCTACTTCCAGATTTATTTCTCTTAAAGATTTGTTCTTTGTAGTTGGTGTTTTCCCTGCATATGTGAATGAGCACCACATGCATGCCTGGTCCAGAAGAAAGTCATAAGGAGGTTTCAGACTTCCAGGAACTGGAGTCACAGATCATTTCAAGTCACCAAGTAGGAACTGGGAATAGAAGATTAACAGGTGCTCATTATTGAGGAGCCAACTCCTAAGCACAGGTCCTGAAAAGGAATAATTAAAGCTTGGGACCTGTGCTGGCCAGGTAGAAGAATTATAAACCTGAGAATCCAGTACAAGCTTGCCTACATAGGCCTAGGAATGAGCAAGCAGGCTGTTAGCTATCACAAGAACTGGCAGGTTAAGACAACATAAAACTATAAACATAGAGAAAAATATGTCTAGAAATGCAAGGACATGTCCTGGCAGGCTCTGAATGATGAGTCATCTGGTTCTCTTAGGTATGATTGGAGGCCAGCCAGATGCCCCACTGACTCAATACCAACCTTAGGAATTTCCCTATGCTCTGATCTGCACATATTCTAGGTATTTGAATTAGCCAATCATTTATAGGCCTGCTGATTCCTTTCTTCCCCTAGACCTCCTTCCTATAAAAACCCCTAACCCCTGAGCCTCAGGGTCCATCCCTCTGTCTCCTGCGTGAGATATGGGTCCACCTGGAGCTTTGATATTAAACTACCTCATGTGTTTACATCAAGATAGTCTCTTGTGTTTCCTTGGGTGCCCGTTCTCCCGAGACTTGAGTGAGGGTCTCCCTACGGGGGTCTTTCAGTCCTACTCCTGATTTCATCTTGGGCGAGTATGCTGGCCTGATCTTACTTGACACATTATCTGTTTTCTGGCTGCCAAGGACAGCATCCCTCTCAGACCCACTGTTTTCTGATTTTCTTTGGCTCTATTTAGAAATGGACCCAATTATAAGGCTCAGGATAGCCTTCTATTTACAATATGGCTGAGGATGTCCTTCAGTTGATCCTCCTGCTTCCAACTCTTGAATTGTGAAGTTCCCTGCATGGCCATCTTGTTTGCTGCATGCGGTGCTGGAGACAGGAATCCCTGTATGCTGGGTAGCTCTCTACAAACTGAATACACACGCAGCACCATGGGACAATATTAATGGAATCAAGCCATGTTCCTGCCTCCACCTTTTGTGTAGGTTTTACTGTGGTTTATTGAAAAAGTATTCAATTCAGTCCTTGAGCTCCAGAACATATTCCTGATGGTTAAAATTGTTTGTTCCAAATCTAGTGACAATAATATCTATGAATTATTTTATGTCTATTATTAGCAACAGATTAAACCCTGATCTGAGGCAAATCAGACTGATTTTAGTCATACTAATAAAATTCACCCAGTTGCCGGGCCATGGTGGCACACACCTTCAATCCCAGCACTTGGGAGGCAGAGGCAGGTGGATTTTGAGGCCCACCTGGTCTACAGAGTGACTTCCAGGACAGCCAGGGCTATCTCGAAAAATAAAAAAAAAAAAATTCTTCTTAAAAAGCCGGGAGGTAGGCATACACCTTTAATTCCAGCACTTGTAGCAGAGGCAGGCAGATTTTTGAGTTCAAGGCCAGCCTGGTCTACAGAGTGCTTTCCAGGACAGCTAGGGCTATACAGAGAAATCTTGTCCCCAAAAAACAAAGAAACAAAAAAACAACAACAAAAAAAGAATTCACCCAGGTATAGTGATTCAATACACTAAAACCAGCAGGAAAAATGATGCTGAGGCAGGATTATTGCTAGAATTTAGATTTCTAAAATAACCTTAGCTTCAGAGCAAGACCCAGTCCTGTCATACCAAACACAAAACTATGTAATAATTAAGCAAATGAAGGAAAAATCCACAAATTAAGTGATGTGTTGTTAATTAACAAGTGAAATGTTTGAGGGGTGGGGTGGAATGGAGATATACTCACAGAAAACTCAGATTCAGTCAGTGAAATAAATGGATGTTATGAATAGCATTAAAATGGTGGAGTTTGAAGATCTAATCAATTCCAGCTTGTGTTTGGAGGCATGGCTGCCATAGGGAGGGGTAGGCAGAGAGGTACATAAAGGCTTCAGTGGGAACAAGATAATATTCAGAGATCTAGAGCCAGGATAACTCTTGATTCTTCTGGGACTCAGAGACCTATCTGCAGTGCTCAGATCAGTTATGTAATGATTTTCCCTGCGGTCGTGCAGTTTGACATAGAGAAATTTAGACTCAAGGAAAGGACTGAAAATTTAAATTCTGTCTCTTAAGAGGAACACATTGAAGATGTTGGGCTCCATTCCAAATGAAGTTTTAGTCTTTGTTAAGGTGTTAATGTGTTTGTTTTGGTTTTGTGAAACTGTCCCGAAGTTTCACGATCCTGGTGCTCTCTCGGCTGGCCGCAGGGAGAAAAATAGCTGAAACACAGAGTTCGAGAACAAAAGAACAGGAAGCCAAGTTGAGTCCCAATCAAAGCTTCCAACTTTACTTTTGGGGTTCAGCATTTATAAGTACACGAGATAGCAAAACTGGTTCTCTAGGTTGCGGTGACATTTGCTTAACACAGCCAATGCAGGAGGAGTCAGGAAAGAGTCAGGAAAGAGTCAAGGGGAAGTCAAGGGGAAGTCAGGGGGAAGCCGGGCATGCCTGCTCTTGAGGGTGGCAGCTCAGGGTGTCCTGCAGGTCTGGGCGCTCCAGAGAGGTTGGAGGTGCAGCCTGCTGTGGGGGAAGGGGTCAACAGCAGATGTCCTCAGGCGATCAGTTTGTTTACATTCAACAATGTCCTCAGCCAGGGGACAGTGACAGCCACCAGGCTTACCTTCCTCTGGAATCCTCAAAGGTGGAACTCATTGTAGTAGGCCTTTGTTTCAGGCTCAGCAGGCATGAGCTGACAGTCTCCGGTTGTAAGCTCTGATGTCTCAGAGTTGAGGCAGAAGGGAGGGATCCAACAGTTTTGTTGGTTTAGTTTGTTGGTTGGTTGCTTTGTTTTTCTTTTTTACATTTTTTCTTTTTCTTTTTAAATAATTTTAATATTCCTTAAATTCTTTATTTGCAGTACAGTCCTTATCCTCCTTCCAGTCTGACCTCAAATTGTTCCTCGTTCTATACCTCCTCTCCATTTTTTTCCTTTTTTTAAAGATTTATTTATTTATTATATATATACATGTACACTGTAGCTGTACAGACCGTTGTGAGCCACCATGTGGTTGCTGGGATTTAAACTCAGGACCTTTGGAAGAGGAGTTGGTGCTGTTAACCACTGAGCCATCTCTCCAGCCCATTTTTTTCCTTTTTTATTGATTATTTTATTAATTTATATTCCTTTTTATAAATGGATATTTTCTTTATTTACATTTCAATGTTATCCCCTTTCCCAGTTCCCCTCACTCCTGGAAAAACTCTATCATATCCTCCCTCCCCCTGTTCCTATGAGGGTGTTTCCCCACCTACCCACCCATTCCCACTTTCCAGCCCTAAATTCCTCTACGCTGGGGCATCTATCGAGTCAGACAGGTGCTGGTACAGCCTCTCAGAGGACAGCCATATCTTGGCATCAGCAATGGGGTTTTGTGTCTGCTATTTGGATGGATCCTAAGATTCCACTCTCTGGATTACCTTTCCTTCAATCTCTGCTCCATTTTTTGTAGCTTTTTTTTCTTTAGACAGGCACAATTCAAGGTTAAAATTTTTGAGATGTTTGAGTGGTCCCTTCCCTCAATTGGGAGCCATGCCTACACACTGTGGGTGGTCTCTTGAGGTTCTATATTCCCTTTGTTCCCTATTTCAGTCATCCACACTAAGTCCTGTGAGTCTATCCCATTTTTCTATCTTTCTTTCATTTATACTCTTTTTTTCCTAAGAGTCACACATAAAAATATTTCAACCTGAAAATTATGTACCCATTGAGTAATAGAGAGTGTCCTATGATGCCAGTGTGAGAGACTGTCTTTACATCAACTGTTTAGGATGAAGAGGTAAATAGATGTCTCTGCATTGCCAGAGCAATGCTGTCCCATCCCGCGGGACTCAGTTATTCGGGGGCTTGAGGGCGACCATGCCTGTAAATTTAAAAGGGGCGAGAGAAATGGCGAGACTAAGCAACGATTGTCAAGGTCTACTTTACTAAGAGCAAACTGGTCAATATATACTTCACAAAAGCAGAAAAAGGGAGGGGTGGGGAGCAGTGGGCAATCGGCCATCTGGCAGATACTGACAGGGGGCCCGTAACATTTTGTGAGTCATCTCAGAAGGTCTTGATATACTGCCTCCTGGTAAACAGGCACAGGGTGTTTTTAGACAAGTTGAATGTCAGGCAGTTCTCAGGCTAGTTGAGGGGCAGGGGGTCGGGTGGCCATGCCTTGGCTCCCAACATCTCCCCCTCTCTAGTATAGAAATGAGGCAGATGGAGGGCTTGTCTTAGGCTATGAGGTATTTGTCCATGGCCAATCTTGCCCTCCGGTATAGAGAACCCCGTGTCTTAGGCTATGAGAGTTGCATCTACTCTTGGCACCACCCCAGTTGACTGATATGCACACATCCCCATGGCCTGAGGGTCACAACTGCTGGATTGATCTTATAAGGGGCAGTGGACATCGGAGGAATGGCCTCTCAATAATCCTGTCGTAGGGTCAGTGGGCTGGGCACGTGGTACCTCAATAAACCTGTCATTGGCATCTGCTCCACAGCTCATGGAACCATAAAGGTCTTGGGCCTCTTAGCCTTGAGAAACATAGTATGCCCACATTTGAGTCTCTTGGTGGGTGGATCCACAGGTGGGTCTTCAGTTTCCTGGCAGTGATAATGGATGGCCACTGGCTTGTTCATAGCACTATCTATTGGATTTTTTGATAAAAAGAGGTTAGTTTGGAAAAGGCCCAGGGCCCGAAGGAATGGAGGAGGAGGAGGAGCCCTACTAAGGGTCTCAAAAGGCTGGGGAGAAGAGTGGATAGCCAGGGGGAGGTGGAAAACCAATTTTGATACCAAGAGTCTTGCTTCTCTCTGTTCTTCTTTCTCTCTTCCAAGCTATGCCTAACCATATCTATGCTATCTTGAACCAGACCTGTCTTATCTTTATAAAAACAGCACTCTTCTTTTAGGGCTGCACAGAGCCTGCCCTCTTTCATTAATACTAGGTTTAAACCCCTAAGGTTCTGTAGCACAACTTTAGAGAGGGAGACCAGAGAGCCTTTCAGTTCCTGCAATCCACATTGGGTCTCCTAAATATCTCTATCTATGGCTCGGGACAATTGAGCATATTGTTGTTAGGAGGTGACCAAAGAGGCAATCCCTGTTCCAGCCCCAGCGGCCCCGAGTCCAAGAATGACGGCAAGGGTGACCATTGCGATGGGCTCTCTTCTTCTGTGGGGATGCTGTGTGCCTCTATTCCAGAAGTCTAATAAATCTTCAGCAGGGTGAATGGTTAGTTTGGGCAAAAGTTGGACTACCACAAAATAATAGGTGGTAAGTCCTATAGAGCAAGCTAAATGCGAGTCATTTAAGGCCTGAATGTACTTGTAGGTCCTGTTAACAGTCAATGTTTGGTTACAGACAGATATTAAGGTCTGTGGGGGGAGCATGGAGGGCCCTAGGAAGCACAATCCAATGCCAACAACTTGACTAAGAGTGAAGCCTGCACCATCACTGGGGTGCCAACCAAGAGACTCTGTGCCATTGGTATGGATGACGGGAGAAAAGGAGGCGATGCCTTTGTAAAAGGGAGGTTGGGGGGAGAAACAGACCCAGCATAAGAGAGAGTCCCATCTGTTTTGATATGATTGAGGAGGCATACATGACAAAATGTGGCCACAACTTTTGCTACAAGTGTATTCAGAATTTGGAGGTCATTAATAGATGTCCCAAGTTTAATTATGTTGTGGACAATATTGACCATCTCTATCCTAATTTCTTGGTGAATGAACCCATTCTCAAACAAAAGCAAAGATTTGAGAAAAAGAGGTTCAAATTGGACCACTCAGTGAGTAGCACCAATGGGCATAGGTGGCAAATATTTCAAGATCGACTAGGAACTGACCAAGATAACCTTGATTTAGCCAATGTCAACCTCATATTGGAATTATTAGTGCAGAAGGAGAAACAACTAGAAACACATTGATCTTATCTCTGGAAGTAAGGACAATTAGATTTTCTTCTCAGGGGATTCCCTGGGTGGGTTATGTAATTTTATTAATCTCTCAGGTAACCATCTAGCATTTTGTGCATTAGAGTCATAGATACAGGCGTGTCCCTTGCCCCAAATGAGGATGGCGTCAGGGCCTTGCCATTTGTTGGTTGTTGGATCTCTCCACATAGCCTGTGTGTAATTGTTGGCCATGGAAGGGCACCAGAGGCGATCTACAGCAGATTTTCCTTCATTATCATAAGTAAGAAAGTTTAATACAAATAGGGCATGACTTAAAAGGGTCTTGGAATTACCCGCCAGGGGATATAAACTCCCCCCACTGGACTGTAACTTGAGAAGCATATTTTTTAAGGTTTGGTGGACTTTTTCTACAATTTCCTGACCTTGTGGGTTATAGGGAATGCCTGTAACATGCTTGATGGCCATTTGAGCACAGAATTGCTTAAAGCTGGTACTGGTATAGCCTGGTCCATTATCCATTTTAAGGATTCTAGGCAGGGGAGTAAAAGCTAGACAGGCAAGGATATGGTTGATAACATGTTTGGTAGCCTCTCCA
The DNA here is from genome assembly GCA_019843815.1 of Montemys delectorum. NCBI lineage: Eukaryota > Metazoa > Chordata > Mammalia > Rodentia > Muridae > Montemys > Montemys delectorum. Next base: position 14,840 of record JADRCD010232399.1, read on the forward strand.
GATTGGAGGGAAGCACAGATAAAGCCACTAAAGGTATCAATGGACACATGGATATACTTCAATTTTTCAAAGGGAGAATAGTGGGTAACACCCATTTGCCAGAGTTCTCTAGGCACCAAGCCACAAGGGTTGACCCCCAAGTGTGGGTCCAGTAGTAGGGTGAGATAGTTCTTACACTGATGGACAATTTGTCTAGCTTGATCACGAGTAATAGAAAACATTAAGCACAAGGTTTGAGCATTAAGGTGATGCAACCGATGGGTATGGTGGGTAGCAGAAAAGGGATCAGAAGACAAAGCAGCAGTTATCAGCTGAGTGGCTCGATCTACCAGATCATTGCCAGTGGCCAGGGGTCCTGGGAGGCCCGAATGGGCTCGAATATGGCCAATGAAGAAAGGGGCAACGTGTGCAAGGATTAATTTTTGAAATTTAGCAAAGAGGGGGGAGGCATTATTAGAGGGGTGAATGTGGGGGACTGTCTCAAGCAAGGGGACAGACATTGTAATATAGGCACTATCTGTGTAAAGATTAAAGGATTGCTCTGGCAGGAGCAAAAATACTTTGACAATGGCTGTCAATTCAATGAGCTGAGCCGAGGAAGAATTTGTTTTAAAGCGAGAGATGTGTCGATTAATGTTAAAAGCAGCCATATCCAAGGAGGAGGCATCGGTGAAAACTAGCATGGCCCCTGGGATGGGATGAGGTTTTGTTCGTTTTGGGAAGATTACAGGCGTTTTGTACAGAAACTGTATCAGTTTATCAGCGGGGAAATGATTATCTATCTTGCCTTGGAACGAGATGCAATTTATGGCCCACTCGTCACTGGTCTGAATGAGCCACTGAACCTGAGAAGCATTATATGGGAGGGCTATATTATCAGGATCTTTGCCAAAAAGTTTAAGAGCACTTTCTCAGCCTAAGCGAAGGACATTGGCTATCAACAGAGGTTAAGTAGGCAAAACTTTAGGGGGGAAGCAGGCAAATGCAGCCAAAAACAGGGTTTTTTCTTGCCAAAGGAGATCAGTTGGGGAAAAGGGTGTGGGAAATATAAGCAGCCACAGGGGGGAACTGGGAGAATAGTAACCAATGCCCTGTGCATTAATGGCCTGTTCTACTTTGGCCAATGAGTCTTTTGCCTCCTTGGTTAGCCTGCGCGGGGAGGTAGGGTCTGAGTCACCACGCAGGATGTCAAACAGAGTTTTTAATTCTCCGGTGGTTAATTTTAAATATGGACGGAGCCAACTGATGTCCCCCAGGAGGTGCTGGAAATCATTAAGTGTCTGAAGGGAATCCCTCCACAGGTGGAGCTTTTGGGAGAGGACCTTATTTGGGAGCAATTCAAAACCCAGGAATAAATGAGGGGGATGAAGTTGAATCTTTTCTGGAGAGATCCTGAGTCCCAGAAACTGGAAGGCGTTGACCAGTTCTTGGCCAACGGAGTGTAATTGGTCTTTATTTGGCCCTGCAAGGGAATGTCATCCATATAATGGGTAAATATATAAATTTGGATAAGATGACCTGAAGGGGTTGATGGCCTCAGCCATATACTTCTGACAGAGGGTAGGGCTATTGGCCATGCCCTGGGGAAGGACTCTCCACTGAAAGCAGGCAGAAGGTCTTATACAATTAACTACAGGAAGGCTAGATGCAAAGCATTTATAATCTTCTGGATGGAGAGGGATGGAGAAAAAACAGTCTTTTAGATCAATGACCATTTTGATGTATCCCCTGGGGATGGCCATCGGGGAGGGAAGATCGGGCTGTAGGGCCCCCATGAGCATCATGGTCTTGTTGAGTGCCCTCAAGTCTTGTAAAAGTCGCCATTTGCCATTTCGTTTTTGAATGACAAAAATGGATGTATTTCAGGGTGATGTAGAAGGCTCAATGTGTCAGGCCACCAATTGCTCCTGCACTAACTCTATAGCTGCGGCCAATTTTTTAGTAGGGAGGGGCCATTGGTCAATCCAGACAGGGGAATCATCCTTCCAGGTAATTTTATCTGCCTGATGTGCAGGGGGAGCAATGGCCCTTATGAAAAATGAGAATCATATCCTAGCCCAGCACAGTCCGATTTGGGGGTAGCTGTTATTGGGGCAGGCAATCCCTGACCATTTTTTTCCCAATCCTTGTCCAGGGAGGTAGCCTTGGGACAACATTTGTTTGGCAACAGCTTCATTAGGGCTGCCCATACAGATTTTCATTTGCGAGAGGATATCTCTTCCCCAGAGACTGACAGGCAGCCCAGGGATGATGAATTGCCTTCCCTGTCCTCCCAGGTCAATAACTGTGAACTTTGGAAGGTATTTGTAGATTGCCCAATACCCTGTAGGTGAATAAGGGAGGGTTGTAGGGGCCAGGAGGGAGGCCACGCATTTTGATAAATAACGGTGGAATTGGCCCCAGAATCAAGAATACCCTTGAAGTGTTTGCCATTCAGTTTGAGGGTGAGAGTGGGATGCTCTCTGGTAATTTCTTGAATCCAATAGATAGCTGAGAAACCTGGCTGAGTGGAGCCACGGCGCTGTCCAACAACTGGAGGTGCGCTGTCAGTGGCAATGGAAGGGCCTGCGCCACTCGCTGCCCCTGGGCTATGGACACAGGGCCATAGGGAGCACTGGCCAGGAGCTTAATTTTACCAGTGTAATCAGTATCTACAAGGGAAGGATGGATGGAGAGGCCCCTCAAGGTAGATGAAGTGTGCCCCAGAATTAAGAAGGTATTTGGGGGCGGAGGACCGAAGACTCCCCGTATGGAGGATTTGAACACCATCTTCAGGTGTTAATATTGAGTCGGTGGAGGCACACAGGTCCAACCCTGCGCTTCCTGGAGCTGCTCTGCAGAAAGAAGGGGCTGAGGCTGCTGCCTGTGGCTGGCCCCTCAGTCCATTTCCCTGAAGGTGAGGCAAGGGGTTTCCAGAGCTGTCAGTTTTGGAGCGGCAAGTATTTGCCCAGTGTTTGCCATGTCTGCAGCGAGGGCACAATGAATTAGGTACAGCAGGTCGCTTAAGCCCTGCCTAAGGCAAGATTGCCTGTGTAGGGGGGTGCTAGGGGGGTGCTTGACAGATGGACATTGACGGGCAAAATGTTCTGGCTGGCCACACTTGAAACAACCTCTAGAGGGGCCTGTCTGCTGAAGGGCTGTGCCAACTGCCAGGTGGACTGCCTGAGACACTTTATGGGTGAATGGATCCACCTCGTTGTAGAGGCAGATCATTTCATTAAGGCTCTTATCTTTGACCTTGCCGGGGAGCACTGCCTTACAAGCTGAGTTTGAATTTTCATAGGCTAGTTGTTTAATAAGCTTGTTATCTGAATCTTCATGCCCCAAGGTTCTTTCAGCGGCCTCAAGGAGGCGGCTCACAAACTCACTATATTCTTCCTGACTACCTTGGATAACTTTAGTCAGTGGCGTGATCACTGATCCTTTTGAGGGGATCGCTCGCCAAGCGCCAAGGGTGGCATTGGCAGTTTGTGCTAAAAGGCCCAAGGGGAATCGTTGTTGGTAGGTCTCAGAGGAACATTTGCCTTGGCCACTGAACTTATCAAGGGTCGAGGCGGCAGAGGGGGACCTTGGGGACTTGGCTTTGGCGGCCAAGGTCTGACAAAGATCAAGGAAGTCAGCCTTCCAGGAGAGGAACTGTCCCGAGTCAGGACTGACTGAACCGCCCTCAGCCATTTCCAGGGGGTCAGGTGTCTGCCTCCGGGCATAGCCTCGAGGAGGGACAGGGTGAAGGGAGTATTGGGACCATAGGTGCGGACTGCAGAGTTCAATTCCTTAAGGGTCTTAAACCGAAATCTGCGGAATTCAGTTCCCTTACCTATGGTGGTGGCCCCAGGTGCCTCGCCCTCACTTTCACTTTCGTTTTCCCTGTCAGGCTCTTCCTCACTAGAACAATATGGGAGGTTTGTGCTGGCGGGCTCTGAAACCCTAGAGGCAGCAGCAGGCTCCGAGAAGGAGGCGCCAAACTGCCCCTGTGCAGAAGGGGTCCAGTGGGATGGTGGCAAAGGATAGGTGGACCCAGGGGCCTCAGTAGGGTAGGTGGAGGAATCAGCCCCATGCCTGCCAGCACAGGTCATGACAGGGAAGTCCAAGTTGGGAGATAAAGGGGGAAGGTGGCGATTATTAGACCTGCATGGCTCATTTGTAGGTGGCTGGGTTAGGCCTAATGTCGGGGAGAGGACGGTCTCCTTAAGAGATGATTGTAGAAAAAGGAGTTCTTGAGAAAGTTGGGCAAATTGGTTTTGGAGGTGGAGGACTTCTCCAAGTCCTTGGACTTGAGAAGAAAGTTTTTCCTTGGCCTCTATAAGATGAGCAGGTGTCAAGGGAGAGGGCAGGAGAGCAGGCAAGCACACCTGAGGGGCATAAGGTGGAGGAGTGGCCAGAAGGGCAGTAGCCGGTGGGGCAGAGGCAAGGGGCAGCCAATTGGGGTTATGCCAGCGGGCAGCCCCTTCCTCCAAGGCGGCAGCATCACTGGGGTCTAGGGGATTCTCGGGAGTGGGAACTGGCGCAGGGGCCGAGGGTCTTTGAAAGACAGGGTTAATAAGCAGGTCATTGGACCGGGGAATTTGAGGAGCCGAGGGAGACGGGGTAGAAGCACAGGACCTGGGGTAGGGTCTGGAGGACCTGAGGATGCCTGGAAGAGGGAAGTGACTGATGCTATGCAGGGGGTGGTGGTGGTGGGGTGTGAAGTGTGCCCAAGACAACATTCGGCAACTGAAAAGAGTCGCTGACGATAAGGATCACCCTCGGCCCCCTCGACAAAGTCTCTTATGAGACCCCAATATGAGAAGACCGTGGGAGGAACAGCATCTGGGCCCTGAGAGGCAAGTTTATCGTTTCATTCATGACCAACTTTTCGCCATTTTTTGGGATTAATCTGGGGCCCATCAATCATGAACCAGGGACATGCTTTATCAATAAGGATGAAAAACCTTATGAGATCCTTTTTCTTTACCCTTATACCTCTCTCTCTGCAGGAGGCCTTCAAATCTCTAATAAAAATTGCCTCCTTTGACAATGAATGGCCCATTCTGATCAGACGGAATGAAGTAGGAGAGGAACACTTACTCGAAGGAGCCGTCTCGCGGATGATGAAGCAGTTTCTTCAGGCTGAAGTCTCGGGGAGCTCTACCCGACTCATCTGAGGGTCCGAATGGCAAGGGTCTGTCGGGGGTTCGAGGGGGACCATGCCTGTAAAGGTAAAATGGGCGAGAGAAAGGACGAGACCAAGCAAGGATTGTTAAGGTCTACTTTACTAAGAGCAAACTGCTCAATATATATTTCACAAAAGCATAAAAAGGGAGGGGTGGGACAATGGGTAATCGGCCATCTGGCCGATACTGACAGGGTGCCCGGGACATTTTGTGATTCATCTCGGAAGATCTTGATACACTGCCTCCTGGTAAACAGGCACAGGATGTTTTTAGACAAGGTGAATGTCAGGCAGTTCTCAGGCTAGTTGAGGGACAGGTGGTCGGGTGGCCATGCCTTGGATCCCAACACAATACCTCACAAACTTAGTGCTTGATGTGATGGTGAAGAAGTTTTATAAACTTTGTCTTGAAAGTATATTCTTTTCTGACTCTTTCACCAGGAGCCTTCTCACTGGAGACCTGAAAGAATGAGGGTTCAGACTCCACCAAAACTCCAGAAGCTGGCAAGTCAGACTCTAGTGAGACATGAGGCTTTGGCTATATACTCTCTACAGAAGCTGCCACCTGGACTCTTCCCAGTACTGTTCAAGGAGGCCTTTATAGGCAGACACACCAAGCTCATGAAGGCAATGGTGGCAGCCTGGCCTTTCCCCTATCTTCCTGTGGGGACATTGATGAAGATGTATAACCTGGAAACATTCCAGGCTGTGCTAGATGGAGTAGACATGCAAAAGAAAAGAGAGTTTCGGCCCAGGTAAGGAATAACCAAGTACTGTAGAAGGGAGCACATGGAGTACACAATAGACATTGTCAGGGACATTGGCTTGGTTATAAGTGGATCACATGCTTCTGAGGGCATCATTATACAAGGATACGGGGTTCTTGAAACTATTTTTTTACTTGTACTGAGGACAGTTGGATATGGATTAGAATTGAATATGGACTAGTGTAGACACAGCCTCTCAGTAGAATGATCATATAACTGGCATTTCACAACCACTAATAATGTGACTAAGAAGAAATAAAGTGTGCCTTAGTGAAAGAGAAGTAATCAAGTACACAGAAGCCTATGGAAGTTTCTGTAGCATGCCTGAGTCCAGCTTGAATGGCAAGTGCTTAAAAATTTTCACCTTAGCAGGGGGGAGTGCTGAGTTCAGATGTATGTAGTGAAAGCTGATTCAAGGTGTGCTGACATTCATATGTTTCACCCATAAAGGGCAAAACTACAGGTTCTGGACCTGAGAAATGTGCACCATGCCTTCTGGAACATAGGGACTGGTTCAGAAGACAGCAGCTGTTCAGCAGAGACCTTGGTCGAAAAGCAATTGGTGAAGGTCCGTCCCAGATATGCACTGAGGTAGCGTCTGAAGGTCATAGTGGACCTGTTTATCTGGTCCCACCTCGATGAAGAACAAGAATGGTTCTTGAAGTGGACCCAATAGAGAAAGGCTCCCTACATTTCTGTTGTACAAATATGAAGATCTGGGATCTGTTAGCCAAAGATATCAGGGAAATCTTGAATGTTTTTTATCCAGAGCACATCATGGAATTGGAACTGAATACTGAATGGATGCTATTAGAGTTGATACATTTTGCTGCCTACTTCGGGCAGATGAGAAATCTTCAAAAAGTCTTCCTGGCACCCCTTCACAAGATTACCTTCCCTATTTTCAATAGAACAAGAGTCAGAGAACTCAAGTGTATTAACAAGTTTATTTCTCAGTTCCCAAAATTCAACTGTCTCCAGCATCTCTCCATGGATCGAGTCAATTTTCTCAGGGGCCAGATGAATTGGATCCTAGGGTAAGCACAAATGTCTCAGCTACCCAAGCACATCTGTCTCTCTTCTCTTTAAGATAAGTGGTACAGGGATGCCAGCCAATCACTAGGAACAAACATTTAGAGACTTCTAAGACTCTGAAAGTTATCTCTTGATTCTCTGTATACTGAGATATACAAGGGCAAATTTACAACTTAAATCAGTGTCTGGAATGAACACTTATGATGTAGAGAAGTGATTTTGTGTAAAGAGTAAATCAGAGCTAGTAAGAATGGGTTGTAATTCTTCCTGGAATCATGCCCACCCAATCAAATGGAAAAGGAAGAGGAAGAGGCATGTGTATTAGGAAACAGGGTACACTTTAGCACAGTGTGAACATGAGCTATATGCTCAGAACTGTGAGAACAGTCTTCTGTCTTCCCTTAGTTGCCATGGCTGAAATATTTTCAGCCCAAGTATCAATGAGTGCATGGGAGGGGTAGAGCTTGTGCTGTAAATGACAGCAAGTATGACTACAGAGGGAATGATAGAATACAGATTCAGTGAGCCCCCAGAAAATATGGAGATCCTGTCAGGACTTTCTTGGAATGGAAACTCTTCTGTATGCTTTCTTGGCTTAAGTGATGAATTGGTTTTCAGCTTGAGAGTGGGGCCACAGGATGAATTGTGGAGGGATATGACTGAGCAGTTTCCAATGGGAAGGATCATAGATGATGTATTTGATCACTTAGTCAAATTGACTTGGGTAACCTGGTTCCTTTTACCACTTTGTATATCCCAGCCAAACATCTATAACACCATTACTCAGAATTATCCCATTGTTCTATTTCTAGGTCCCTGATGACACCCTTGGAGACCATCTCCATCACTCACTACTAGATTTCACAGTCAGACTTAGATTCCTTCTCTGGCTTTCAGAGCCTCTTTCAGCTAAAACATCTGGAGATGAGATGTGTGGTCTTACTAGCTTTGGACCTTATGCCTCTGAGAGGTCTCCTTGAGAAATTGGCAAACACTCTTGAGACTCTGGATTTGCAGGGATGTAGGATGAAGGACTCCCAGCTCAATACCTTATTACCTGCTCTCTCGCAATGCTCTCAGCTCATCAATATCAACTTCTACAACAACGATATCTCCATGCCCATCCTGAAAGACTTTTTGCAGCACACAGCCAACTGGAGCAAGATGAATGTGGAACAATACCCTGCCCCTCTGGAGTGCTATGATGAGTTGGGTCATGTCTCCAGAGAAAGATTTGCCCAACTTGTCCAGAACTCATGAGTATACTCAGGGCAATAAGGAAGCCCAAGAATATCTCCTTTGCTACAGATAATTGCCAAACATGTGGTGAGCATTGTGTCTATCACCAGGTGTCCAGACTTTGTCACTGTTGGCAGTAAATTGGAAAATATGAGTTCTGGATTTGAATAAACAAAAGGCTTGGGACACATCTGTCATCCAGGGACCTCAGAGCCTGTGGCTTCTGATACTGCTCAGATCATAGGAAACAAAAGGAACTACACTGACTGCTATCTTGGAGGCTCAGCTTGACATGGGGAACAGTTGAATGGAGTGTGGGAACAGCAGCCTAGTGGAGTCAGAAACATAGGTTGGTATTGATACATGGCTTCTCCCCAGACAGACTAACTAGATGCTTTGTTCTGTACTTATAAACCTGGATGTTTTCTCTCTGTGATCTTTGTCTGTTACCAACCTCACTACTAGACTTAGGGTCAGGAAGGTTCAATGGATCTAGGGAAAAAAGAAACTGGTATTTCATGAGTGAAGTAAAGTTTGGGTGAAATTGGCATGTATAAAATGAAAATTTTCTTGACACTTCTTTCCCTTGTCCTTTGCCTGGGCTACATGTACAACCCTCATGTGTGGCTGATCTTTTATGTACACAAAACATTTAAACTAGTATGAGCAAAGTAGCCACACATCCTATGAAGGAGGATTAAAAGGATCACAGATATTTAACATCTAGTAAATTCAAACCACAAGGCACGTTGGATCATCAAAGATGCCTAAAGGGAAGAAGACAACATATGGAAAAGTAAGCATGCTTTCAAATCTTGAACTTTTTTCATCTTTTAATGAGATGACTACTAGAGCCTCTATATTCAGACTGTATGCCACATGTCTATAGATCCTTATTCCTATGGACTCCAAAACTCTATGAAGTACCCATATTTTATATAAAGGTATCCAATAATATTCAGGCCCCCTACTACATAAAGCATTTACTTTACAAAAAAAAAGTATTTTAAGTCTTCAGTTGTAATAAAACAACAAAAGAAAAAAGTGTCCTTCTGCCAAGTCATTATACCCCCTTTCTGTATAGTAAACTATCA
>JADRCD010232400.1:0-21305 GCA_019843815.1 Montemys delectorum
CATTTTGAAATTCTATAAGGAGATACATGAAGGTTCAGCCTCACTGTGTTCTTTGAATGAAGCAATGCCTTATCCTTGTGAAATATTTTTCATTATGTCTGATATGAATAGAAACTACCTAGCATTGTGTAGACTTGTGTTCTCAGTGTATATCACATCTGAAGACCTGGGTTCAATTCTTACCACTGAAATATGTATCTTTAATAAAAGAGATCAACTCTCCTCCTAATTCATAGCTACAAATTCTCTTTAATTTAAAGAGACTAAAATGAGGAAAGTTTATTCTGTGTTTGGTACATGGTATTGTCTTGGAATTCTTTATCCTTGTGTTTTCTGTATTATCACAGGGAATCATTTTCTTTATGTCTGAAGGACTTTCTTTAATTTTATTTATAAGCCCTCACTGTTGTGGTGCCTGGGGAGGTAAACATGATCTGCTATTTCTTAAAACCATGCACTTAGAGATGCTCTTCAGAGAGTCAGTCCATGAGCCTATGGTTTTCCCCTAGCATGAGGACTCTGTTAGATTAAAGGGAGGTTGCAGTGGAGAACCCTGCCCACCTAGAGTATGTTCTGGATGCTCAGGACCTAGGCATTTTCTATGTAAGCAGTACCAGATGACTACCAGCTCAGACCTCTTCTCTTGTGTTATGTACTTGGTGGCTGACTTCGAGGTGCCCAGCTGTTGTGGTGGAATGGACATAGAACAGATGTGTACACAGGGTATCCTGTCTCTATGTCCCAGATGACTATGCAATGTAGGCTGGATCCATATGGGGACAAAGAAGGATGGAAGGGCATAATAGATTAACTCTTCCCCAAACCACTGTGTTCTGCTATGGAATATTGAGTACTAGAATTCTAAATTCAGCCCAGTGTTTCAAAATATATATTTTTCCAAGTAGGATGATAAATTATTAGGAGAATAAATTATATTATATTTACTGTTTTACTCATTTAATTTATAACTTTTAAATAACAGGCATACTGATCCCAAGCCCTCAGTTATACTCTCCAAAAGGAGACATGACTGTGTTTCTCTGATGAGCCTATCAGTGTATAATCATATATTTCTTCTTTATTGTTTTTCTTTCTACTTTTTCAAATTTCATTCTGTTTCCTTGATAAAAATACTCTGATAAAAATCAAGGTAGGAGAAGAAAGGGTTCATTTTATATTATACTTTCAGGCAATTGGGAAAAGTCCATCACTGAGGGAAGTCCGGGCAGGCACTCTAGGGAAGAACCTGAAGGCAGGAGCCATGGAAGAGTGCTGCGTACTGGCTTGCTCCCATGCATGTGCACAGGCTCATGCTTAGCTGCCTTTCTTGTATAGTACACTCTCATCTTTGTAGGGTTGCCGCTGCCCACAGTGAGCTGTGCCTTCCCACATGGGTCAACAGTCAAGCCAGCGTCCCACACGCATACACATAGGACAACCTGATCAGGGCAATCGCTCAACTGAGACTCCTTCAGATGTCTCTGAGCAGTGTTAAGTTGAGAGCAGAAGTAAATGAGGATGCTATTGTACACAGTGGATGATAATTTCCCAAGAACTGAATGGGAATGTAGTAAAGTCCAATCAGCTACAGGTTGGGAGAAGCAGACACACAAACCTAAAAACTTCTTTGTGTAAAGGAAAGGAAGAATGCATGTGCCATTGGGTAACAGCATGGGAATGAAACCAATCACCAGAGAATTTCATGAAGAAACTGGATCCACTGCGATATAATAGTAGGTGAGTCTTCTCTAGAACTTGGGATGAAAGCTAGGTCTGAACAATGAAACCTAGCCTAAGTTTCCCAGTTTCTAATCTGCACTATGAGTACTCTTCCCTGGGATTATTTTAATGAACATGGATTTAATGATTATAAAACAGTTGGAAGAGAGCCCATCAGATAGTATGCTCTTAGTGTTTCTTAGCTAAGGTAGACTTTCAGGGTACCAGCTGGGTTTCCCCTATGTCTTGGTTGCACATTTTAGATTTAGGTGATGTCTGCTTGGCAACATTAGGATAGTCTGTGATTCCAGCTGGATTTTCCTCTAACTGTGGGAGTAGCTTACTTAGCTTTCCTATTTCCTGTCTCTTGTCATATGAGTAGATTCCACCCTCCATCTTTCTTTGATGTTAAGTTGTGTGTGTTCAGGTTCTAGAAGAGAAATGTGTACATATGAGGCACAGCCTTAAAACCCTCTTGCTATTCTCTTCTCACATATTCCAGCTGCTGACTGGATTGTTCCAGGATTAGGTTGAATTTGTAAAATGGCACAGCCACAGTAAGTGAAAGGATCAACGCCACTAATCACTGTTTGAGGCAAAACCACTTCAGAGAATCATGAAATCAACTATTTGCATTGGACTGGATGCTTAAAAATTATACCACTAATCTAATAAGCTTTGAGATACATGCCATTGTGGTTAGCCTATGGAAACATAGACATTTCCATCTTGAAATGCTGTCATACAATGAATTTATGATATGCTGAATTGCCTTAACAACTGGCAGGTAGCAGTGTGGAACCTAAAACTGGCCACCAAAGTAACGTTAATCCTTGTACTCACTGGTAGAGGAGCCGGTAAAACTGTTCATTAAACATGAGCACCTGGGCTGTAGAAGAAGAAGTGAGAAACATAATTTCAGTGGTATGTGGGTTTTGTGGCTGTGTCTGTCCAAGAAAAACCTGGGGAAACACTGGCTTGTTTGCAAGAGTGAGTAAAAGAATATGTGGAGAAACTGTAATGGCAGAGTTTGCAGTGCTAGAAAGAAACCATTTCCAGAATAGACACAGTCTAAGTGTAATTCCAAATGAAAGAATAAGAAATAGAGAACTAAAGAAAGAAGGCAACTCTAAAGAAAGAAGGAAGAAAAGAAATGGGGCAAGAAGGACAGAAAACCAATCACAAACAGGCCAGTGAATCTTTGAAGATAAGTAAACACACACACACACACACACACACACACACACACAAACACATTCTTCCAGGTAGAACATTATCATCCAGAACTTGTAGTTTCTAAGTACCTTTTATTAATTGAAAGAGGTTACCATGTAGAAAGAGAAAACATCTTTAAGACTTGTATGTAGGCCAGGGCTTTGAATGAGGTTTCTGACACTTACAAAGACTGGGGAACAAAGTGATCTGAAACCTCAAAGTTCATGAAGAATTTTAAAGCATTTAATATGAACCATGAACTAAACAACCAAGCACTGGGGAAAATCTGGCTATTATTGTAACCTAGGACTTTCATTAAACAAGTACAAAGCTGGCTTCATGGATGTTCCCCTAGGGTTTGGTGTTCTCCCCATTTTATATAGGATGCCAGAGAGCAATGGCCATGGTGAGCTCTCAGAAGATGGCCCATGTTGCAGTAAAAACCTCAGAGAAACCTTGTGTAGTAACATCTGCCAGCATACCAGAATCTACCATGCTGTCGTTAAATGGCCTTTAAGACTGGGGTCCTTTGGTTTCTAGAGTTCCTTACCTATTCCCTTTGCCAAGGTGAATGTTTCTAGCTATTGTCCTGTTGGCTGTTCCTTTACTGCATGTGTATGTGTGGTGTCAGTAGATGGATACCCCATTCATTAATTCATAGGTTACTAGAACATAAGGAACCACCTCAAGACTTGATAGAAGAGTTGTACACCATCTAGAGACGATGAAATCCGAACAAGATGCAATGTGAACTGATCTAATGTGACTTTGAGTGGTCCTTATAAAGGGATAAGAGATACGGAAGGGTGAACTGGAGACATATGGCTGGGCTAAAAACAGTGAGTCCCTTTTCTAGGGGACAAGGGAACACTGCATTTGCCTTTCCCCCTGAAGTCAGAGTAAAATCATGAATTACTTCTGGCCAGTGATATATTGTAGAAAGGACCCATGCCCTTTCACAGATTGGCCACAGAATCCTTGATTGCAGGCCATTATTTGTTCTCTCTTCCTGTTGTCTATCGACCAAAGATATAAGAAACACTTGGAAAGAGTCTGGGCTCTTGATTTGCAGTTATGGAGGAAAACAGCTCAGGGAAGCCATATGACCAGGAACATCATATTGGAGTTGATATGTGTTATTTCTGAAGTCACTCAACTGAGGTAGCTACAAGGCTGTAGATTTCCACTGAAACTATCCAAAATCTAATTTAATGTTGATCTTCAAAATAAAACTTAAGCTTCATTAATTAGAAAACATTAACATCTAAACAGGATATTCCTGCTTTTAACCAATCATATATATATATGATTGGTTATATATGATATATGTACACACACACACACACACACACACACACACATATATATGTATATATATATGTATGTATGTCCTGGTTCCTTCTTTTGTGACTACTTCATAAACATTTCTGTTCTCACCTTCTCTCCCTCAGTGGAACACTGAATCATTCTCCTCATGGTGTTATACATCCATGAGTCAAATGAATGCTGGGCTAAAATGGAAAGATTTTCATATGGCCTTTCTAATAGAAGCAAAAAAACCCCACTTTGTCAGTATCACTTGGGGTTTTAGTTCATCATCACTGAACATCCTATGATCATATATGGTGATGGCAGAGAAGAGTCACATCTATTCCTGCCTAGGCATAGGGAGAACACAGATGTAGATGCTGGTCTCCAGACTGACCATGATGGTGAACAGGTTCAAACCACTGAGTGAGATGCATGGGAAGAGGATAATTGCTGGTGCAGTGCTGGAAATGCATCATGGCATCCGATTCCTGAGACTTGAAGAGACCTATCTAAAGAAGGGTGAACATGAAAATAAGTCAGAACATAAAAATTTGCTACTCTAATGCAACATTGAAAAGGCTAAGGTTCATTTGGAACAGGATGAGAAGAACATGAAATTTTTGCCAGAATGTCTGGGTGCAGGGAGAGCACTCTGTTTGCAATATTCCCTGAAGTTCAGTTTTAGACAGGCTGGAGATCTGAAGCATGTTTAAGGGACCACTCTGTAGTAGAGAATGATTACTGGGGAGAATGGGGTGGAATGAACATGGATTCCTTTGCTCAGGGCTTGCTATTCATGGTGCACAGGCATCTTTGAATTTTGGCTGAAATAGTCAATGTGAGTGCTAACAGCTCCTGAATGGAGGGAACAGAGGCAGCAGAGGGGAGTCTTGGATGTCACCTATTTGTTGTAGTGTGTGCTAGAGAAGTCATTTACATTGTCAACCTTGAAGACCACTGACTAAGGAGTCCAGATGACAGTTTGAAGGGTTTGGAAGCCATATAAAGTATTTATGTCTTACATGCGACTGTTAGTTATGTTCAGGACAAAAACATACCCCTCTATTCACAAACCTTTTAGGTAATGTAGAAGGAAGTATGAGGGGAGTTAAGAAAAAAGCCCTGTCATTTCATGTTGTACGTATGACAATCAAGCATTCCTTCTCCCACTATATAGAAATAACATCTATTAATTCTACCAATGACACCATATTGCTAACTGGATGTTCAACTCCCAGGATTTGTTTGTGTTTCTTAGAAAGAGTATTTCAGTATACCCTTGAAAGTCAAGTGGGAGAGCCTAATCTCAAACTTAAAGCAATCCTCCTGCCTCTGCCTCCTCACCGCTGAAATCATAGCCTTGTATCACTGTCTGCATTATCTGGCTTGATTTTCATAAGCAGATAGCATATCTCTTTGCATTGCAGGACTCCGTATTCCTCCCAAGTCATCTTTCATCTCACTGTTGCTTCTTTTTTTTCTTTTTTCTTTTCTTTTGAGACAGGGTTTCTCACTAGAGACAGCACTGGCTGTCCTGGAACTCACTGTGTAGATCAGGCTGGCCTCGAACTCAGAAATCTGCCTGCCTCTGCCTCCCAAGTGCTGGGATTAAAGGTATGCACCACCACTGCCCAGCCTCACTGTGGCTTCTTACTCTCCTTTGATGCTTTTTCCTCTCGCTGGCATCTACATAAATGTGAGCATCCTTGCAGAATTACTCTTCAGATCTCTCTACTCATACACTGGGTAACCTCACCCCTCTCTTGGTTGTAAATCTTACCCATATATTTTTGCTTTTCAAGTGTACATCTCCAGATTATACCTCTTTGCTGAATTCCAGGCTCACATCTTAATCTTCTCAAAAGTTGTTCATACCTATTCCTGTGCAAAGCCTTCTTCTCAGGAACTCTGTCCATACTGATACATTACAACTTGATTGATGACATCTTGGGGGAAAGGTCTCAGAGTGACTCAATTCATCTCTCACACGTCACATAAGAAATGATATCCTGCCTTTGAAGTACATTCAGACTCAAATGATATTCTTTGAGATTTCTGCTTTATAGCGAAATTATCTTTGTTCAGAGAACAACCGAAAGCCTGGATAAGGTTCACAAGGAAACCCATTGACAGCATCTGCAGTATCTCTGCATCCAGACTGTGAGTGCCTGTGGTTTTGGGAGAAGAGAATTTACTGTTGTTGGGAAGATGATGATGATGATGATGGTGATGATGATGATGATAATTTTTGCCTTGATGTCCCCTCTTTGTGGAGTTAGAATCTGCCTGGTGTGAGAAGTCCGAATGCTCAGCAGGAAGTGACAGGTGAATGGCAGAAGAGCCCGTTGGGGTCAGCAGGAAGGCATATGATGGAGTTTAGGAGCTATAATTTAAGGATTTGATGATCCATGACCTCAGTGTGCAGAGAAATGTTGAAGAGTGAGTTTTATATCTTGCACTGCTTTCCCTGTATCAGCTGGTTTATTTATAAACAGTTGAAGGCCGAGAGGCCGCACGGCTACACGGCCTTTTCTGTTTTATAGCACTACAGAGAAAATTGTCTGGAAAATTGTATAGGAGCCACTTCAAGCTCTCTGTACAAACCCAGCTTTCCATGAAAGCTTATGGAGAAAGTAAAAACAGACATGAACTTCCTTTCATAGACTGAGACCTGCCTGGATAAGTTTAGTATGGGACTGGGCAAAGATGAGTTGCTACTAACTTTTACCCCAAGTTAACAAAAAGCCTTGTGAGAAGATGATAACCTCTATAATCTGATATATATATATATATATAAATATACACACACATATATACATATATGTGTGTAAATGTATAATTATATATAAATATATATTATACATATATGTATATAAAAGCATTATATATGTAATATATGTTCATATATAATTACACATTTTTACATATATATGCAATTACAATAATGTTTTTATATATTACAGATATTTTACACATATCATATATACATATATTATACATCTATATTAATTATATATGTAATATATATTTATATATTACAGATTTATACATACATATATGTGATTATATATAATTATATATACATATATATATATAAATCTCAAAGCCATTTAAGATATCACTCCATAAATTTTACCAGCAAAAATTCACAGATAAATAAAAGCAAACTATATACAGAAGTTCAATTCTTCCAGTAGTGAGATATCAGACTAAATTGTTAAAGTAATTGTGATTAATAATAAATTATATAGGTACTAGAGAGCTCAGCAGTTGACAGCTTTTACTGCTCTCAGAGAAGATCAAGGTTCAGATCTCAGCACCCACATGGTAGCTCTCAACTGCCTGTTCGTCCAGTTCCAAGGGAACTAATGCCCTCTCCAGGCCTCTGTGTACCCTGGCACACATGTGTGCACATGTTATGCACAGGTACACACTATACACATAAGATAAAATATTATTAAAAATTAAGCATATAAATGAAGATTTAAACAGTAAGCAGTGATGAATAAAAAAACAAAATGACATTTTTGAATTGAAAAAATAAAGTAACATTAACTAAGGAACTAGTAGATAAACTTAACACCATATTAGACAAGGCTGAAGAGGGAGTCAGTGAACCAGAATAGAGATTAGAAGAAACATATAATGACACATTGGGAAAAAAGTCCCAACAACTATAAAAGTTCTAAAGAAGTACATAAGCAGCCTGCAGCATATTAAGTGTATAATTAGAGGCACATGTTAGGAGGAGACAGATGGGACGGGAGAGGATGACTGAGCCTTCCCAGAATACATGAAGGAAATCAAGCTATGTATTAAATTAGTACTTTGATCATAAGCAAGGTAATTACAAAGAAAACTACACGAAGGCCCCTCATCATAAGGCTGCTGAGACAGTGACCAAGAAAATTCTTTACAAGGAATTGAAATTATTTTTAAATTCAAAGAATTAAAAGACTAATATCTAAGCAAACAAAACAAAACAAAACATACACAGTCAAACAAACAGAGGGGCTGGTGACATGATTCAGCTGTTAAGAACACTGGCTAAACATCAAGAGGATCCAGGTTCTATTCCCAGCACACACATGGTACTCACAAACATCTGTAACTGCAGTTCCCAAAGGATCTGATGCCATATTCTAGCCTCCTTGGCACCAGGTATATAAGTGGTATACAGACATAATGTATGCAGGCAAAATTCCATACGCATAAAACAAAATACATTTAAAAAAGTAAAAGAACCCAAGCTTAAAAAATATAAAATACTTTCTTAGTCACTGTTTTATTGCTGTGAAAAGACACCATGACCATGGCAACTTTTATAAAAGAAAGCATTTAATTAGGGCTTGCTTTCCTTTTCAGAGATAGAGTTCATTATCATCATGGCAGGGACCACAGCAGCATGAAGGCATACATGGTGTTGGAGAAATAACTCAAGAGTTTTACATCTGGATCCAGAAAAGAGGCAGCAGGAAAAGAGAGATAGCCACTGGGCCTGAGTTAAACTTTTGAAACCTCAAAGCCCCCTCCCACCTGACGTACTTCCTCCAACAAAGCCACACCTCCACTCGCTGGCAACCAAGCCTTCAAATCTAAGTGCCTACCGAGGCCAAGCTCATTCAAAGCACCACATCTGCTGCCTTTGAAATTTTGAAGAAAAAAACCCAACAACTTTATTGTCTATTACACAACGATACCCAAGCAAAGAAGTACTTGCCAGCATAGACAAACCGTAATTCTGCAGATGTGTCTTGAAAACAAGCAGGACAAGACAGTGATGTTTGATAAACCACAGACTCACTTGGATTATTTGGCCAGATGATGGGGGAGACTGTTCTAGTCCCCCTCTGTAGTTAAAGTTGAGTTGTAGTTGTAGTTAAATTCATTATCGGTGTTACCTCATCCCAGTCTGTTTTCCAATCCTTCAGAAAGCAATTGTAAAGACGCCTTTACCAGACTACAAAGAGAAAAATGGAAACATTGTAAATTTTTTTTTCAATAGAATAAACATGCAAATAGGAATGAGGCATGAGAGATGAAGGTAAACCGTAAACTCGGCTGTCACTAGGCGATTTAGCCCCCGGAATCTACTTATCCTTGGACTTAGGCTCTACTTAGGTAGATCAAGGATGATCACTTAAACTTTAAAGTCTTTTGATTGGAGCTAGAGAGGCTAAAGCAGTAAAGAACACCCAGATCCGACCTGAGCAAATTATGATACATCTGGATGATGAGTAATGACTTTACCCAGGGCTCAGGCAATGCCAGCTGGCACAGAGCAGAGTTCTGTGACCCAGGGAGGATTGGGAAAAAACAGATGGGCCATTTGGGAAGAAGTTACTTCATTTGCACGTACTGGGCTTGGTTTCTCCCCCTCAACCCCCGTATTGTGTTATTGCTCAAAAGGATTTTATTCTAAACAGAGTAAGGGTTCACTAAGGAGAAGTGGCCCAAAGCATATTATCAGTAATTTCTAGAGGGATTAGGCTCTACAACAGTGCTCGGGAGCCAGCTTACATAGACCGGTGTTAGCCAGCTGTGTGCGTCTCTCCCTAAGCTCACATTTTGTGTTTGATGGCTTGAGATATGGCATGGTGGGCATATTTATATCACATAAATTTGTCAAGCGCCATGAATCCTCTCTTGAGAATCTAATTAATAAATGTTTGAGTGTGCCATTGGAGCTCTGTCATATGGCCTCATCTTGTGACATTAATTATTGGGACAAGCTGTGCAGATTGATACATTGTATCTTTTGTATACAGCTATTCCCCACTGTATAACTAGAGCTGACTTTTCCTGGTATCTGTGCCACTGTTTTACTACCTTCTGTACTACTCTAACTCCAATTTTCCTTCCTTCCTTCCTTCCTTCCTTCCTTCCTTCCTTCCTTCCTTTCTTCCTTTCTCCCTCCCTCCCTCCCTCCCTTCCTTCTTTCCATCCATTCTTCTCCTCTTCCTTCCATTCTTTTGATAATTTCATACACATACACAGTGTAATGTGATTCTCTTCAGCCCCTATTACTCTCTCTCATCCTTCTCTCCCTATGAATCTCTTCTCCACTCATCCCCCTTCTTACTTCCTGGTCTCTCTGCCCTTTAGTTGACCCATTGGACTTATCTGAGTTTGTTTGTATGAACATGGCAGAGAGTTATTTGTTAGTATGTAAGCTACACCATTAAAGAAAATGACAGTCTCTCTCCAGTCAAGCACTAACTGAAATAGCTTCCCAGAAAGGGGTAAGACCTCAGGTACCTCTCAAATTTAAGATGAATGTGAGAGGCCTCGTTCTATGCAGGCCTTGTGAACATAGGCCAAGGTGTTGAGTACCAGTGCCTACTGATCTCTTAGCCATAAACAGAGCATCGATGTCACTTTCTCCAAGGCCCAAGGAATCCACAGGGCATACTGTTTCATGATAGGAATCCCCATCTTCCAGCTCTTATATTCTTTCTGCCCCCCTTTCCCTGATATACCTTGGACAAATTTAAGCCTTTGCATTAAGTATTGCCTACTCTAGGAAAAGCAGTACCTCTGTCCAAGAGCAGGAGCAGCACTAGGTCTATGGCTAGACGTATAAATATTAGAAGTCAGTTTCAGCAGAATTTGATCAGACTTACAATACTCGGCATGTATTTCCTCCTATGAAGTGTGCCTCAAATCCAACCAGAAAGTGGTTGTCTAATTCCAAAGCAGCTATGATTTTATATTATACCAGTGGGCAAGTTTTGCCTAATAGGTTAATATGGTGGTACACAGGATTTCTAGCAGTGTAGACTGTGGAAGTGTTTTCTACCTTAGCAGTCTGCTTAGTACGTCCTAGCACCATTTCTGTTACCTCCTTTCTGCCCCCATTTTAATGATGTTCCTTGGGACTTGAAGGGAGAGATTGTCTAGTCCAATTACATCTTGATTTCTCTGTGTCTTGTAATTACAGTATGCGGGGTCAAAAGCCATTAGGTCTGATTTTCTAGTTTTAGTGGCCAACCAAACACAAGGACGACAGATTATATTGTTCTGGAAGCCTCTGGGACTCACTGGCCAAAATCTCATCGAAAGGCATTCCATTACCAGCGCTTGGATTTTTACTAAACCCATGGCTTCTAGCAGTCACATGATCTGTGCATGCAGGATGTTCTGTTCTGTTCCAAACTCTAAAAATTTTAATTTTTTAGCTTATAATGTAGAGAAAAACCCAGTTTCCTTTTTTAGGATTCTTAATCCAATTTATTAATGCCAAATTAACCCAAGGACCAAAATCCAAAACCTATATACTTCTCTCAATATTGTTTTTCAATGACCAGGGACTCTGACAGATCTGCCTACTTAGTATATGATACAAAAATAAATAACATACACCTCCTCATTTTATCTACTAAAATTAATGTACTGGCCTAGCATTTATTTTTCAACCTTCATTTCTTCAAACATTTAATCATTAGGATCAGATGCAGAGCTAGCTAAAATACATAATTTTGACTCTTTCTAGAAACCCACATTTAGTTATTAAAAGACAATTATGCCTCGTGCCAGGAATATAGCCAAGCGAGGTCATGGATGGATGCTGGAGGAGAACCTATCCCATCACTTTACTAGGACAGTATAATTCCTAACTGCATTCTGAATACTTATCTGCATGCCCACATATTAAGCGTAGCCATTATCCCCCATCAAAGAAGCTCCTGTCTGTAGCAGGCACAGAAAACAACAACAGGTCAAACAGAGAGAATTTGCATGCCTGGCCCCAATACAGACAGAACAACTCCTGCACAAGTTCAGGTTCAGTGAACATCGTAGAAAAAGGAGAGAAAGACTGTAAGTGCCAGAGGACTGTGAAGCCTTCTGTGAGATTGTTTTCCCCTAGAAATGGCGGGGAAACGACATCCATGAAGTCTCAATAATATGATTGCCTAAAAACATACTGAAGCAATGACAACACTAACAGATGTGCTAATGGAGAAGGAGGAAGTCCTCTAAGGAGCCTCATCCCTAGGCAAAAAGTCACAGCCAGGTAATGACTGTGGAGAGAGGGAAAATCAATCTTTCCTGGGGATCAGTATGTGGAATGCGTAGTGGTTAGCCCTGAAATTGTATACATACAAGGAACACTAACAGATTCAGTGGATTATATTTATACATTTACACATATGTATGTCTACATATGTATATGTATATGACAATAGTAATAAAGAGGTCATGAATTTGAGAGGAAGTGAGGGAGACATGGGAGGAGTTGGGAGAGCAAAGGGAATGGGGAATGAAGCAAACATACACTAATTAAATTTAAAAGATTATTAAGAAACTATTTAGGGGCTGGGGAGCTATCTTACTGTTGAAGAGTTTGTTTGCTGCTCTCTTGACAACTAATTCCCAGCTCCCACATCAGGCAGCTCACAACTGCCTGTAACTCCAGCTCCAGGGGATCTGACACCCTCCTCTGACCTCCACAGGCACTTGACATATGTGCCATACATGTAAACCAGATACACAAATTAAAAAAAAAAAAACAAGACTGAGAGCTATAATCAATATTAACAAAGGACACAAAATTCAAGTGAATCTAATTCGTAGTGTCTTAGTTCATTTGTTAGAGCAAAACACCCGAGGCTGAACATTTCATAAAGAAAGAAGATTAATTTAGCATATAGTTCTGGAGGTTCAAAAGCATGGCATGCATACTTGCTCAGCTCTGGAGAGGGCCTCATGATGGGTGGCTTCACAGCAGTGTGAGCAAATGAAGCAGAGATCACACAGCCAAGAAACAAGACAGAAGAGGAGCCACACGTGGTCCTTTTGTAGCAAGATCTCTACTACTTGGAGGCAGCATTAATCCATTCGTGAGGGTGGAGCCACAATGACCTAATTGCTTTCTGCTAGGTCTCAGGTTTTAAGGATTCTCCCATCTCTATGTTATAACGCAGGAGACCAAGCCATCAAGACACACATTTCTGGGAAATAAATCACAGCCGGTGTGTAGCATTTAGGTAAATTTGGAAAATATTTAGAAGCCATATATAAATAACAAATCTTAAAATACAACTTAAGCATAATATATCCTCTGCTTATATCCCTAACTTTAGCTCTTACCTCTTTCAAACTTATCTTTTACTTCATCTATCTCATCATATATTTGTTGTATAAACTTAAATTCTCTTTGATTTGAAAACTTACAATGGTATAATTAGATAAACTGTTTGCGCAGTATGTGAATAAGCCACATCTTACTATGTTTTAGGTCATTAGATCTGATAATCAGAGGAATGACTCACTGCCTTCATTCTTTGTGCACCTTTGGTCCATAGAACATCTTTTATTTACTTCCCTTTTCTGGCTACCTTCTTGTGAGTATAGCCAAAGCTCCTGGTCTTTTCTCTACTGTACATTATTTATATTATTGTTTTACTAGACAGCTACTTCTTTAAAGGCATGGCTTTCTAATCCTTAATGTGTAGATCTATTGTTGGCATAAAATAGTTCTCCAAAATTTATTAAATGGTTATTACTCAACTAGTGAGTGGCACAGTAGGGATTTGACTGTAGGAGGGTCTGCCTCCAAAGTCATGTCCTTTTAACTAACTGCTCCCTCTCAATAGTGTATGGGTCAGCCTGTCAGAAGAGTCTGTTTTTAATCAAGGAGAATCTAATGATTCCTAAAGATGGAACTACTAACTTTTCAAAGGGAGATATGCCAATGAACCACTTTAGCTGATCGATATCTGGTCCAGATTGGAAAACTCATGCCAAAGGGTCTTATCTGAGATTTATTAAACTGCTGCAGGAGACATATCCATCCTGTTCTTGGCCTTGACCTCACCACATAGGCATATCTATCCTAAATAGAAAAGGTGACTGGCTTAGGTGGATGGTGATATTTCCTAATATTAACTTAACCAATTAGTCTTAAACTCCTTTCTAGGGTGTAGGTCATGCAGAGTACTTGGTTCATAAAATCTTTCATCATTTCAGAATTAGATTAGAGTAGGAAGCTGATATAGTTTGGCACAAAATGAATATAACTCTCAATCAACTTAAGCATACATTTTATGGAAACGAATACAACTCACATGTCTTACTCTTCTACACACACAAAAAGCCAGGTAACAAAAGCTAATGGATAGAATTCGGAGGGTCTGCTCTGTCATCTGATTTGGGAAATGTGTTCTGCTGACTCTGCTACTTCTATTAAAAATGCTGTCCATAAAATATCCTGGGACTGGTTTGGCACATGTTATTTTAGAGCTGTGAGAATAACTCTTATTAATATGCTCTTCTCTTTCCCCTCTAATTAATTCATAGCATTGCCACCAGTGTTCTTCCTGCATGACAGATTTATATCTGCTTCTCCCACTGAAAAACTTTTGATGACTCTACATTTTCCCGCATTTCCTACAGGAAAAGGTAAATTATATGTAAAATTTCAGAACCTGAGTACCACCCACCTGCCTATTTTCAACCCACTTTGTCTCTCTCTGTAACTCAAACTCTAACTTTGTCTTTCCTAACACACCTGTAAATGGCTTTCTATCTCCATCTCTATGTCAGTCCTTAAGCTTCCTTTCCATGTGCCTTCTTCCTCCCCATCCTGCCCCTTCATCCCAATGCCCACTCTGTCAGTTGTAATCCAATTCCAAGCAGCCCCATAAGAGTTTATTGCTTTCCCATCTACACTCATGCACACTTTCTACATAGATGTATAAACCACATCCTAGACGTGCAGTCTGACAAAGGCAAGTGTAATTAAAGGAAAAAAAATAATGGAAATGGTTTTAGAAAATCTGGACTATATACTTGTCATAATAACATTAAGTATTAAGGCTCAGTCCTGCGATAGACACTACTATAGGTAATGGATATAGAGGAGAAAGGAAGGAATTTCGTTTGTTTGTTTCTAAGGAATTTACATTCTATTAAAAGATATAGACAAGAAACAACAAAATGATTTCAAATAGTGGAGAAAACAAAATTGTGAGTATTATAAAAAGTAACTTGAGATGTGGAAAGAAGTCATGTATAGGGAGATTTCTATAATTAGCATATTACCTATGTATGGAGTAATAAGGCAAAAAATAACAATATAAATATTTAAGGAAGAATTTAAATGAAACATGATCAGGAAAACAAACACAGTGATTGTCACACATGGAAAGATGCTTAAATTCACAAATGTGACTAGAGACTCCAATGAAAACAGCAACAGACTGTCAGCCAGCACCTATTGACCATTAACCTTAAAAAGTATGATATTCTCCAGTACAGATGGGGAGAAGAGTGCCTTCCTATATATTTTGGAATTGCAAAATTTTACAGACTTCTTGGAAGGCAGTGTACATGGTATAATGGTCCATAACAGCCTGGGGTGTTCTCTTACCCTTTACTAGTCTCTGTTCAAGTAAACCCTAGCTTTACCACAGGAAAAGAATTAAAGATGAGCCACAAACAAACGGAGTTGAATTTATTAACCTCTATATTAAAATTTATTTAATATAGGTTTAAGCTAGGAAGTTAATAGGAAAAGTAACCCCAGAGAAGGAATAAGGCACACTCCAAGTGCAGGTGTAGACTTCAGTGCCACATACAGAGCAGAATCACTGCAAATAAACATTTGTAGCATGCAAACATGGAATTAGGTATGCTGACATGCCAATAATCCCAACATTCATGAGGCTGAGGCAGGAGGTTCACGATTTTGAGGCATAACCTAGGATATGTAACTATATAATGAGATTTTGCCTTAAAAAGCTAAAGCTGGGGGCTGGTGAGATGGCTCACGGGGTAACAGCACCAACTGCTCTTTTGAAGGTCCTGAGTTCAAATCCCAGCATCCACATGGTAGCTCACAACCACAACCACCCTCTTCTGGTGCGTCTGAAGACCGCTACAGTGTTTTTAATTAAAAAAAAAAATAAATCTTTTTTTTTTTTTTTTTTTTTTTACAAAAAGCTAAAGCTGGGCAGTGGTGGTGAATCCCTTTAATCCCAGCACTGAGGAGGCAGAGGCAGGTGGATCTCTGTGAGTTCGAGGCCAACCTGGTCTACAGAGTGAGGTCCAGGACAGCCAGGACTACACAGAGAAACCCTGTGTTGAAAAACAAAAAGTGAATGAATGAATGAATGAGTGAGTGAATAGAGAAGAAATAATAAAATAAAATAAAAAGAACACATAAAGATTGAGATGCTGTTGAATGTGATTGTGACACACAGGGCAGTACAAGAATTTTCCAACACTCCTATGAGATCGCTGGTTTGAGTCTGGATGGGGTTAGAAGACCTCTGAGACAGGAGGCCCAGAAAGATAGCTAGCAAATGCCACTGCTATGGGCGATAAGCAGGTGAACGATGCCATTCTACAGCTCGGGGAAGTTCTGTGCACTGTCAGTTCCATGTATTTTAAACTCACGATGAGTTCACCAGGGCACAGACCCGTGTTCCTGGAGGAACATCTGCATTTTACTGATCTCACCAGTGTCACTAGACTGCTTTTCTATAACTCTGGAATTAAAGTGAAGCTCATGTGTTTGGCCTGATATAAATACAACTACAGATAGAGTGAATAAATTAGTCTCTTTTCAGCATATAAAAAAGTTAATAGCCTTGTTTGTGAGGTTCTTAGAAATTATCCAGAAGAGGAGTAAGGCCACATTCGAGGTCATAAATGCTCAAGCTTGAGCCTGGTTTATTGCTTTTTAAAACACTGTTATTTTGAAATATTTCTATATAAAAGAAATATTGTTTCTATGTTGACAACCTTCACAGCAAATGTTAATTGTCCTGGGATTCTTGATTCTCAGCTAGCGAGAGGCTTCAGCCAGACTAAGGAATGAGGGCTCTATTTTTCTTCTCATGTTACTATAATTCTCCATACCTTTCTGCTCTTCCTCAGTACCATGTATCACTACCTCACGAAATGATCCAACTGCAAGTCTGAAGTATGGTTTCCACTAAATGCGCATCAGAAATTGTAAACTGAGCCATTGTCTACTCAGCTAGAGACAGTATGCATTTGAAAAATTGCAGCAGAGGTATGTGTGAGTCATGCTATGCACTCAGTTTATCTACAATGTTTAGAGGACAAAAAGCACTAATGGAAAAACAAGGGTAGATCTCATGAGTGAGAAGTTCTCATTTTGGAAAGAATAGGTTGGGTCATACATAGACAGAACCTGTTCTATGACACCCTCAGTTGAGTGGCAGCTGGTAGCTGGACTTCCTGAATATGTTCATATTTTAACCTGGACACTTAGTAAGCTGATGACCTCCTCAGCTTCTTTTCCTGCATTGTGGCTCATATGGTGGGATGGTGTAAGGGGAAGCAGAGTAAGGAACTCTCCCAAGGTCGTGCCAGTCACAGTACTTGCAAAAGACTTTCTCGGGCTCCCAGAGTTCATAAGTGTATTGATTTTATTTATTCTAATTCTTAAATGCATGTAAGACAAGTTCCTCCAAACCTTAAACGTTTGTCATAGTTAAGGTGATTAGACAAGGAAGAAGAAGGGGAGCATAACAAGCAGCTCTGTGCCTGGTGCACAAATCCAACCTCTTCGTATGAGATATTTAAAAAGGCAGAAAGCGTGACAGAAACTATCAACTCTCCCTGTGTATCCTTCCCTGTGTCGCTGTAGCTCAGTAGATTAGGTGGTATTAGGATGCATGCTAGTTGTAGCTCATCGCCCATGGGTTGTAGGGCCCACCACATTCTCTGCACAGAGACCTGAATGATGTCTCAAAGCCCTTATGTTTCAAAGCAAGGGTGGGCCATTCAGTTGCATTTTTCTTTTACTTCTTCTCCAGAGAAGTTAGCAGCCTTTCTTCCTCAGATCAAAGGACAACGTGGTGCATTTTTCTCCCCTCTGTGGTGCAGCACCAAGCAAACAGCTTCTAAGGTGAGCAGCACTGTGGAGCTTATGTCAGCATCAGTCTCTGTGTCTCTTTGCTTTTCTGCACTTGGTAAATAAAGGAAAGAATAAATCAATTTCTTACTCAGACTAAGTCTACATTACATCAGTGCAGTTAGTTGAAAAAATGATTATTTATTCAGTTACCTCAGTAAGATTCAGTTAGCCTTTTATTAAAGCATTTTAATATGGGAACTCAAAATGTATGTAAAAAGCACAATGCACCCTCCTGCACTGACGTGTAACTGCAGCAATCAAGTTCCTCACAACCCTGTTTTCTCTTTAACTTACCTGATGCCACTCTACCATGAGTTACAATTCTACTTAAATATACCAGTAAGAACACTGGTATGTTTAAGATAAGAACACTTTTGGAAGTGTTATCAGAAATAGCTTCATTTTTAAAATATTCATGTTCCTTGATCAGGTTTGGTCTGGTATTTGAACTAGCCTATAGTCCTCTATATCATGATATGAATCTGTGTTTCTCAAAATCTCACTCTGTTGCTTTACTGCAAAGTCTCCCTTATATACTCGCCGTTTATTGTTCACAGCAGGAGGCTTACCCTTCGAAGCTCCCCATACCTGCGTTGTATTGACGCCATCTTTGAAGTGTCCTTTACCGCTTTGACCAGTTTAGAAGCAGAGTACAAAGCCTCAGTTAGGTTCAAGGTCAAGCTCTTCTCTTCTTTCTGTACCAGGCGTGGCTTATGCCCAGCCGCTGACAGAAACAGACGCAGATACCCACAGCCAAGCATGGGGTGAAGGTTAGGGACCCTTGTGGAAGAGTTAGGGGAAGGATTGAAGGAGCTAAAGGAGATGGGAATCCCCCAGGAAGACCAATAGTGTTAACTAACCCGAACCTCTCGGAGCTCCCAGAGACTGAGCCAGCAACTAAAGAGCATACAGGGGCTGGTCCAAGGACCCCACCCCCAATACCCTGAATATATGTAGCAAAAGGCTGTCTCATCTGGCCTCAGTGGGAGAGGATGTGCCTAATCCTGTTGAGACTTGATGCCCCAGTGTGGAGGAATAACTGGGAGAGCATGCTTTCAGAGGAAAGGGGAGGAGGAATGGGGGAAGAACTCTGCAAGGGAGGAGCCAGCTTTGGGGATATAAATAAATGTAGTAATTAATTAATAAAAACGTCTGCATGTACACAAATGAATAGATGTCAGCAGAGGGGACAAGGAGGATTTCTTGAAGAGAAGACTATGTTTTTCAAACACTTGACTTTAGAATTCTGATTAGATTTTTGCCCCCTTAGTTTGGACTTAAAACATTGCAGTGAGAAATAGTTTAACATTTGCTTCTGTCATGGGCTGAAGAACATGACTGGCTTTGGGCTAGCCATATTTTCTTGTCTTAAAAACTACTTTCAGAGCTGGCAAGATTGCTACATTAGTAAAGTAGTTTGTAGGCAAGCTTGAGGATCTGAGTTCGAGCCCCTAGCACTTCCTTAAAAGGTAGATGTGATGGCAAATGTCCATAGAGCCTGGAGTTTATCATCCAGTCAACTTAGCTTGTGGATGAGCATCAGCTTCAATGAGAGAACGTGTCAGAAACAAACAAACAAACAAACAAACAAAACACTCTAAACAACTGAGGTGGAGAGTGATGGAGGACATCAGACATTGAACTCTAACTTCCACATGTATGTTCATAAAACTGTGCACCACAGACATATGTTTGTAATTAAAACACACACATTTTATATTTACAACTGAAAGCACAATATGTGTGTCCATTTAGATAAAATAATGATGAATATCAAACCAAAAGAGAGTCAGAATTCCTAGTGCGTATAGTCATATTTTCCTTTCTAATACAGACATACAGGATAACCTTTACCATCTGTGATAGAATATTGCAGTAAGATACCAGTGTGATAAGATTAGATAAAAGGAGCATGAGAGAGAAATTCACATGTGTAGAAGTTAACAAAGAAAAAATTGAGTATCGGTTCTTCAGCCCTCATGGCTTCTTGATTTTAGTTTGTACATGTGAGGTAGTGAGGGGAGGTATTTGAGGGATAGACTACGTTTAGTCTGTGTATTTGTATATTAGAAGATGCATAATAGATATATGTAAAACAACAATCATATCTATCTATTCATCTATCATCTATGTCTGTCTATCTATCTATCTATCTATCTATCTATCTATCTATCTATCTATCATCTATCTATTGCCATGTGAATATCTGTACACATATACACATTTGGTTATACTACCCTGGCCAATACTCTGAGACAGGTTTGCTCCACCTTACAGAAGGAAAATGAAATCCAGAGGAGTTAGGTTCTATTTGGAACCTTGTGGTTTTCAGACTGTAAAGCTGCAATCAAAATATGTAATTCTAAGGGATGGGAGATAGCTCGGTGGTTAAGAGTATATTCTGGTCTTGCAGAGGGCCTGGGTTCATTTGCCAGTATGGATCTGGGCAGCTCTGTTACTCCAGCTCTAGTAGGAGCTGAACATTTCAATATGGTCCTCTGGCCTCTGTGGATACCTGCCCTCATGTGCACATATCCCCACATACATATACATAATTTTTAAAAATAATAAATTTTAAAAACCCACAGGCTCTCTGTGTCTAAATTGGTATCCAGTTTTCTGTATTTCATCTTGTCACTGATTTGGCTATTTAATTATAAAATCCTCGCTCTGTTTAGTGCTCTGATCCCCTTGAGCACTACTTTCCATGCAGGGTTGCACTAAAGAAATATTAGAAGTTTAAAACCTCATTCAGACTGTGGCTTAGGGAATTCTGCCAAATTTCTGCAAAGTGCTTTTCAATAATTCACAATCCCTTAAACACGGAAACCTGCTGCCTAAATATAGCATGAGAAAATGTGCCTCTGACCTTAGTGAAGCCAAAAGCTGTATGTTTAAATACATTAAAGCTATCTTTCTGCTTATAAAAATGCATCCAATGTCATTCTCTTGCTTGTAGAGACTGCTTTGAAAAGAACCCTTATTGAAATATTGAGGTACCTGGTATTGCATCCTATGGGCTTGTAATATGTATGCTTCAAATTTGCTGTTTCAGCAAAACACCTCTTTCCTTTAGTTGCACCAGCTACGGGAAGACTTAGAATCTCTGTCAAAGACCTGGGAGAGCCAAATGGGTCCAGTGTCCAATGGGACAGAGTCAATGACACTC